>VZRH01008218.1:423041-443777 GCA_013397555.1 Urocynchramus pylzowi
ATCCAGCTGAGAAAGATTGGGGTGGGGGGGGGGGCATGAAGTAGCAGAATTATACTAGCAAATGCTCCTAAATATTTTATTCCTATAAAATGCCCACTGCAGCTCATTTTAATGGATCAAAACATGAGAGTCTGATTTGACCAAAACAAGCTTCCTCCTGGCTTCTTAGCACAAAATGTAAAGAATTATATTAGCTCGATATCCTGTTTCACTTCAGAAAGAAACAAACAAAAAAAAAATCAGAAACCTCTGAGGAAAGGAGCTTTTAAGATATTTTATGAACACTGAAAATGGACCAATAAAGAAGATACTAACAGAGTCAGTTCCTCAAGTGGGATAAATTAGTGTAGAGCTGATGAAGATGACAGTGTTATGACAAATTATACCAACTGCTGACCACATCCTACATACTCTCTCTGAGATGAGCACCTGATGATCCTCTGTTATGCACCACAATAAAAGGTGTATTTGACATATTTACTTACCTTTCATCACATCTAATCAAAATCACACTATCTGTACCAATACCCAAGGCTGCAGCTCCTTTCTTCACAGAAAAGTGACTCTGAAAAAATACATTTATTATTATTTGTTTTATTATTTATTATTAAATTTAATATAAAACAGTACCCTCTAGCAAATCCTTCAACAAGAAGTCCCACAAGGCAGTAATTACATTCAGAGCCCTTTTGGAAACTGATCACTGTAATTTGAGGCTTCAAAGCAGGTCACTACCATCAACTGGAGACACAGCCATCACTCTAATCTGGGTTTACTCCTGGAGTATTACACACACAACTATTGTCCATGCTGGACCTTGACACATACCTGCAGCTTCTGTTGCTTGTACACATTCAGCTGTGAGCTTGATTTACTGAAACAAAATAGACTTCCCTAGAGAATTAATTTAGTTTGTGATGCCCAAATCATGTGCTACAATGTATCTTCTGCCCAGAGAAAAAGAGAGAAATGAATATAGCAAGCCTAATTGTGATGTCATGCCAGTGAAAGCCAGTAATAACTCCTGCTAATAAACAGAGCTACTGAAGTTTAAAATCAGAATAGCTCTATTATTATTATTATAGTAAGACTATTAGTTAATCTACACTAAATACAAAATGAAATGTGGAAGTTACATACTGGAGTGCATGTTGGCCTAATTTACTCTTGCTCATAGGACTTAAATCCCAAGCCAGTGCTGGTGTATAATCCTAAATTGAATCCCAGTGATTATGATAATGCAACAGTTTTATATCAAATTATAGCCCCAAGAATCTGATTTTGTATTAACTCAAACCAGCTGTTAACAATATTGTCTAAAGTAATTTTAACTACAGTTTATTAAACATTGAAAAAATGGAAATTCTTTAGATACTAAAGTATCATTAGCTTAGGATGAAACATTATAAAAAAGATCCAGAGGACAAAAGCCTAACAAGGCTTTTTAAATGTCCAGAGTGTCAAAGAAGAAAGGAAGATCTAGTAGATCACACAGGAAAGAAGTGCTCACTACAGCTTTGTCAAGGGAGTATTTGCAAGCAGCAGAGAGCAGAAGGGAAAGAGACTGGCACAATGGTTACAGGTGTGGACTTCACCTAAATGCCATGAGGGCACAGATTCACTCCATGCTAAAGGACTCTATACATAATGAACACTTTGAAAATTACAGTAATTCTAAACCAACTTAATGAACGAGGAAGAAGAGTAGAAGAACTGAAACATGTACATCCAACTTCAGAAGTAAAAAACCTCTCTGTTTTAAAAATTTCTTAGGGAGTAGTTTTCATTGAGGCTTGATTGCTATGATTAAGATTGCTATGGTAAAGAATTTCCAGTTCAAACTCTTTTTTTTATATGCCTGTATTCTCACCATTTTGGCTGAAATTCTTAATGTTTTCATCATGTCTGCTGACTTTTTCAATATCCAGAGATTTTTAAGAAGTTGAGATTGCTCTTAAGTCATGTTTCACTGATGATATATGGACAATTTGAAAATACTTCCTCAGGTAAATATTTGTATTACTAGATTTATTTTTTAAATGCACTGGGTTGGTACAACTTTTCCCTGTGGGACATGGCTGCAGTGTATGAACAATGTGTACTGAGCAGCCACTGCACACGTTGCCTAGATGTAAAATCAGTTTTTGAAGTACTGGCACAGCAAACCACCCCAGTCCCTGAACTAAGCACACTCTGAAATGTAAACATACACACATTGGACTGACTCTCACATGAATTGATGGTAAGTGAAATGCATACTCATCACTTAGATGAGCCACAGGAGATTTGTGCCTGTGCTGAAGTGTTCTGCTGTCCTAGACTTGGTCCCTTGCAGGTAGCCTCACCAAGCTGACATCATTGAGTAGGCTTCCTCTGCAATCTGGGGGGAAAAGGCACCTCCAGGCAAAGATTCATCCAGTGTAAGGATGGCTGGTTTGGAGTGGGTGCTGAATGACATCAGGTGAAGAAGTTTCTACCCCTTCTCTCTGAACAAAGTCCTGTGATATCCCCTGTGAGAATGGGAAGTGCACAGCATCTGCAGCCACCAGAGCTCCAGACACTGCAGATGTTCAACACCCTGACATCATCCAGCCTATTAAAGCCACTGGTCACTGGTATGCTCATCTTGGAGTTTGCCTTGTTGTTTTTCTAAGCTGGAAGTCACAAGGTGTTAGGAAGTATTTATACACTGAACATCATGGCTCAGCCATCACACTGACATTTTTCATGGCATGTTATTTCCTCCACAAAAGTGAATTTTTGAACAAATGCATTTCTATGGGTTTCATCAGCTTCACTAAATTCAGTGGACTTTTCCCAGCACAAGTGCACTGTAGATGAAGGCTTGGATTGTGATCAATCCAAAAACTTCTAAATATCAAAGATACAAAAGTCTGTTCCCAGCCCTGTGGGCCTCTCTTAGCCCTAAGGGGCAGAAGTGCAACTTTGTGAGAGCAGGGAGAAGAGCCCATGAAATGGCTATTGGCAGGAGGAGGCTTATAAAAAATTCCAAGTTTAGGAAAGTATCTTGGAACTTTGCAAAAATTGTAAACAGAGCAAAAATATTGCCAGTATAATGACAGTTCACAGATATGCTATATGAAGATAAAATTGAATTAGTATACTTCAAAAAATTTAATCTGTTTTTTATTCATGTATTGAACAAACTGATGTGCACATACTGGGTGGTGTAAATATATAATTGCAGATAGAGATTTAGGAGTGAAGAGGCACAGATATATTTCACTGGGGTTTGAGTCGATGACATTACATTCATTAATTTTGCTCCTTACTCCACACTAGTTAAAAAAGATTTACTGTTGCAATTTGTTTTTCTACTAAAAAACAGAACTATTCAAAGTGCCTTAAAAAAGAAAAGACAGATTTAAATGGTCTACTATGAGGGGGAAATTAAGCCCATGTGCTCAAAGGCATCTACTGGAATAAGGCCAAGGGCAGCTGCCTTGCTAAGAAGTCTCATGGCACTGCTAAAAGAGCACTGGGGAAAAAAAATGAATGTAGTGCTGATAGCTCAGTTGCCTGAAGGCTTTTTACAGACTGAAGGGAATTTAGTGGTCAGGAACCAAAACTGGTTTACGGATAAATTGGGAAGAAATACAGAAGTCTGTGCACAGAAGGGCAAATGCAATTACAATTTCTAAACAAACTCTGAATATGAAATGGCTCAATCTGTGTATACAGTCACAGATATATGACTGCTGTTATGTTTTCATGTTTTAGGGCAACACCACAGGAATTATTCCAAGTGCTTGAGAGACTCTGAGAGACCAAGGATGAAAGCAAAATAGAAAAAATACAGTTGTAGAACCAAAGAAAACTTTCGCAATGATAAGTATTAAACTTTGGTTTAATATTCCTGTGATAGTGCTGGAAGTTTGGATGCCTGTGTAATATAATGGTAAACAGAAAACTATAAAGGTCAAAAATACAAAAGGTTTGCAGAAATAAACCTGATCAGACAGAACTATTCACAGATGATTTAACTGGGCTAACAAGGAAGGACATTAAACGTGACCCCTTTGCAAATACCAGGGCTAGAGACTTTTCAGACACACCAAGAAGGGAGCTTGAACACCACCTTTCACAACACAGCTGCGTAAGAGTTACACGGACCTGAAGCCTTATTGATGTCCCTGGTGGGAGAACCAGGGAACAAAGGGAGGACAGGTGCAGGCTGCCTGATGCCAGTGCTGAAGGAAAAGCCAGGCTTGGGGGCGCTGGAAGGTCTGGAGTTTCACCAGTGTCCTGGGCTTGCAGACAGAGGGGGACACACAGGTGGGAACGGGCTGTCACCTCGGCTTCCTGGCTTCCTCCCTCCCTCCATCCCTCTCTTCACACACTGCAAAGGGTGCATGGAAGACTGCAAATACATCCCCAGTAGAGAGGAACCTAACTTCTATATGGAAAGAAATGAAGAAAAATCCAGTGGTGAAGGAGAAGGTATGGATTTTAGTGACTAAGAATGTACTGACAGAAAAAAAATCAGCGGTTCTGAGCCAGGGGAATTTTCCCTTTATCTAAAATTTCAAATGCTGTTAGGTATAGGTTTGTTCCCCAGATAGCCATTTTAACATGGTTAGCTTTGTAAGGTAGAGACAGTGTAAATGTATTACATGTGCAATAATGAATAGGCTCCCTGAAAAATGGAAGAATAATTAAAAATGCTATGATGCTGAAAAGCACAGCATTGTTATCTAAAGTACTTCAATATACAGATGCTTCTATTTTTATAGCTTGCTAAATTACTTGCTCATCATCTGGCATGGTTGAAGCTGTCACAAACAACCATCCTAATGCCATGAGCCCCACAGGGCATGGCTGTTTTTTCAGATTGCTGCTTCCCCTTGCTTACATAAATGCAGAGTGACATGAGCTTTGTGGAGGTGGCTTATCAGTAACCAGTTCCCAAATGCTGAGCAAGCTAAGACAGACATCCTGCAGCTGAAGCTCCCCTGAGGTCTGTCACTGGCAGCCTAGTGCCCAGGAGATGTGAACCTCCAGCCTCACCCCATCACCTATTCACCAGCAAAGAAGGAGAACACACTTTCCTATTCACTTCTCTTAGGCTTTAAGCATTGTGCAATCCCTGGGATTGTAGGCTGGGCTATTTCTCTCTTAATAATCTAAAAATGTGTTGCTAGTTCAGGCTTGCTGTTTGGGCTCCCACAAAGGTGGGGAAGAAAAGGTACCTCCAGAAGGCACTGATCTCTTAAGGCTTTGGCACCTGTTTGAGACTTAAGATGAGTTGTCTTCTGCAGATCTTGCTCTTTCTTATTGGCCATAAAAAGTGTACAGACTAACTCAGATTAAATGTTTACACTTCAGGTGATTAACATTAAGCTACACAAATCCTATCTTTATCATCCAATTTCAAGCTACAGCTTCTCCTTCACTTACCTAAAAAGAGCATACTGTGTCCCATCCAAATTTTAAATACACTGCAATGAGAGATGTATTTGCTATGGTTTCATTTACCTACTGCTATTCAGTTTTTAAAGTTCCTTGTTAGTATCAGGTGAGAAATGAGGATATTAATGTTTCTAAACATAAGAGTATGCACATCTTCGGCATTTTTCAAACACACAATTTCATGCTGCTTTTCTAATCAGAAAGACTAATTTGCTTTTTTTCTAAAGCAGATAGTTTTGCAGCATTGTAGGTGATAAGAAATGTTGCACTGAGTTCAGGAGGATACTGTGGCACTGTAAAAGCCACAAGGAATTGACCAGACGAAGGATTAGACCCAAATAATGATTTTCTCCTTCAGGATTGACTGCACTACAGCACTACTTTTCTAGAAAATGCTTTTACTTTGATTTGAATGGTGCTACCTGAATTGTTGTTCCTCAAATAAGACCAAATTTTCAGTTTCCCCCTGGCTTCAAATACCATAAAAAATAATTTTCTAGTTATTATGCAGTAAGTAATGCAAAGAAAAAATGTGTGAATCTATCAGTTTGATTTCAAGTTTCCTTAGGTGGAAACAAATCTAATTCCTACTTAGTCTGTATGCCCAGAGTGTAATTTACAGCTTTGTAGTCTATGCTGCAAAATAGAAAATGGGACTTTCAGGCTCCTCAAATCTTCCTCTGGAAGCAGCACCTCACACAACTCCCCTTGGACTGCTTCTGGCAGGTGGCAGTTCTGCAAAGTGTCTCCTAAGCTGCAGGGACAGAGGGCAACACCACATATCATGGAAGTGGTAGACTAGAAATCAGATTTTCTTTCATTCCACACAAAAACCAACCCAAAATCTTCCATAGCCTGTGTGAAATGGTCTATCAAGCTACAGACACAGAAGTCACTTTTTAATTTCCTTCTGCATCAGCACCAAGATGGTTCATAGTAAGCTTCTGGAACTGTTCAGATAAAAATTTCCCAAAGCCACTCTTCTCCCACACTTACTGGAATCGTTTGACACACTCCCTGCAACTAATGGGGCTTATCCACAAAGGGAAAGCAGCATGCATGAAGCTGAAGAGGTGATTTATTGCTAGCTGCCTCCTCTGATCTAGCTGCTGTGTGGATGCTGAGGGCACTGCTGCCAGGAGGGTGCTCCCCTGCCACCCCAGACAAGCCACCTCTCCCAGTGCTCACCCAGAGGATGAGGTTCCTCTAAGAGTGTCCAGCTGTCTGCAATGCTGATACCTGGAGAGCCAACAGACCCCCCTTCAGTCAGCACAAGCCAGAGCTGCCCTCCTAGTGAAGTCTTCACCAGCAGCTATTTCAACACAGGAGCAGTGCAGATGGAGAGATGCCAGAGGCAAGGAGAGCCTCCTCTGTGTCCTCTGTGGTCTCTAACTGGGTGGAGACGTCCCTTATTGTCAGATCAGACTGAATCACCTGCCAGTTCTTAGCTCTGCACTTTGTTTTGTAAACCTATGATAAGGAAGAGTGTTGCTATTCCCTTACTGAACACCTGACAAGATGTTCCTTCTTAGGGGGCTTCTACATGAGTGGTAAAGTAAGAAAGCTGCTGTGAACTACATGAGAACAGTCTTGCTGGGTTGGAGAACAGGGAAGATGAAAAAATTTCTGTCTATCCAATTATGTCTATCATTCTCTGAACTGTGGATTAAGCCCACACAGTCCCTAATTAATCAAGTCCACAGAAATTCTGCAAGTCTCTTAAAGCTATTTTCCTACTATCAGTGAAAAGGGCCAAAGGCTGTTTTGTGGCTTGAACCCACCTAGTTCTCTCCAGCAAAACTTCCCTTTTGCACACTTTTCCTACTCAGTGGCAGCATGACTCTGCCCTTTTGTCTCCTAGGTGTAATCCCTGCTCCACACAATTTCCAGCTACTATTGGATACTCTTTAAGACTGTGCTGGTTGGGCAGGTCACAATCACAACAGGGAATTGGTTAAAATGTAACAGGTCTTGCCTGGTGCACAAATGGAACAACTGAAATATTCTGAGAAGGCAGCTATCCCTTTCAGCAGCTTTCTCCGTGCTGAAAAAGGGATGGACTCCTCTGAACACTTACAGCAGCCTAAAGCTGATATACTGGAACACAGGAGGAGGCCTTCACTTTAGATTTTCCACTGTATTTGAAATGATAGACTGAAATAGGTTTTTACAACTGGCATCCATCACTTTTTCCCCTCTGAGTCAAGGTCTCTTGCATCCTGTGCAGTCCAGAACAGCTGCCCTGAAGGACATCACTGCTCCTGCAATGGTGCAAATGAAGGAAGACTGATGATGTCCTGATGAATTCAGTGGACTGAATTAAATCCTGAGTGCAAGTGTGTCTCAGTGAAATTAAACCTGAGGAAGACCTACCCAAGTAGTTGCAGAGTACTTCACCATCACTGGTGAAACAGAAACAAACAGCAGCAGAGTGTGCTAAGTTGTGGGTTGGGGAAAATTTGCTGGCTGGGAATGTGCACAGTTGGAATAATCACATAACCTATTTTAGGCACCAAATGTAGGTTGTGTATATGAGGAGGCTCTTTATGGTCAGTGCACAGAAGTAGGTGAAGCCCTCCCAAAGGTGATTTAGAACATTTAAATTCAGGAATATTTAGGTTCCTAATTTGGATGCTCTGAGTTTCTCTCCAGAGGTGTTTCTCTTCACTGGTTATACAGAGAGTGAGGCTCCTAATTTTGGAACATGATGCACTCCTAAATTAGGGAGGTAATTACTTAAAAGCTGTGAATTACTCCTCCCTTCCCTTCTTCCCCACTGGCAGCTGAACCTATAATGGCATCAGACTGAGCCAGATTCTGATTACAGTAGTAGTGGTGGCAACTGTGACACAACTTCATTCATTTATAGTACAGGAAGCTCTAGACTGGTAGTAATGAAAATAGAGTCTCATCTGGGATGCTGAAATTCTTCACTGACAATTGCTGATATTAAAATCTTTGCATCTGATTGAAAATTTCAAACCCAAAATCTCCGAGTTTCTAAACACATACAGTTACTTTAGCTTCTTTTACTATCACACCATGCAGAGCATGGGGAAATGGTACTATGGATCTGCTGCTCCAGCTAGATCCCTACAAATCTATGGGGCCTGAATTCTCAAAGAGCTGGCTGAAGTCATCACAAAGCCTTTCTCACTGATTTTTGAGTGGTCTTGGGAATCTGGAGAGGTCCCAGCTGACTGGAAGCTGGGGAACATCATCCCAACTTCCATGATGGGCAAGAAGAAGGACCCCAGAAACTACAAGCCTGTTAGTTTCACTTCAGTAGCTGGTAAATTCACAGAAAAGATTATTCTGTGAAGTAGTGAAACACAACACCTGGAGGACAAGGCAGTCATTGGTCAGAACCAGCACAGGTTCATGAAGGAAAGCCCTGCTTGTCAAACCTGATTTCCTTCTACGACAGGGTAACCCACTGACCTAGGAAGGCCAGCAGATGTAAGCCTTTTGGACTTCAGCAAAGCTTTTGACACTCTCTCTCACAGTTTCCTTCTGGAGAAAGCATCCAGCTCACAGCTGGACAGCCCTGTACACAATGGGTGACCAACTGGATCATGGGCTGGGCACAAAGGGTTACAGTGAATGGGGTGACCTCAGACTGCTGCCCTGCCACTACTGGAGTTCCACAGGACTCCTCCTCACCCCTGTGCTCTTTAACACCTTCATTAATGACTTGGACACAGGACTGAAAGGGATACCAGATAAGTTTGCTGATGACACTAAACTGGAGAGAGCTACTGACTCCCTCAAGGTCAGAGAGGGCCTGCAGAGAGACCTTGATAAATTAAGAGGACTGGGCAAACACCAACCACATGAAGTTTGACAAGGGCAAGTGCCAGATTATTCACCGGGGATGGGGCAACCCTGGTTGAGTGCAAAGACTGGGGAATGAGAGGCTGGAGAGCAGAGCCATGGAAAGGGACCTGAGGTCCTGCTCCATGACAAGTTGAACATGAGCCAGCAGTGCCCTGGCAGCCAGGAGGGCCAGCCCTGTCCTGGGGGGCATCAGGCACAGCAGGGCCAGCAGGGCAAGGGAGGGGATTGTCCTGCTCTGCTCTGCACTGGGACTGCCTCCCCTTGGATATTACATGCAGTTTTGGGTGCCACAATATAAAAAAGACATTAAGCTGCTAGAGGGTGTCCAAGGACAGCCTCCGATGATGGTGAAGGATCTGAAGGGGAATCCATATAAGGAGTGTCTGAGGTCACTTGGTCTGTTCAGCCTGGAGGAGACACTGAAGGGAGACCTTGCTGTGGTCTTCAACAACCTCATCAGGGGAGGCAGAAGGGCAGGGACTGATCTCTTCACTCTTATGATCAGTGACAGGACACAAGGGAAGGCATGAAGCTGAGTTAAGGGAGGCTTAAGTTGAATATCTAGAAAAAGTACTTCACCCAGAAAGTGGTTGAGCACTGTAATAGTTCTCCAGTGAGGTGGTCACCAGCACCAAGCCTGACAGAGTTCAAGAAGCTTTTGGACAATGCTCTCAGGCACATGGTGTTGTTTCTGGGATGTCCTGCATAGGGCCAGGAAATGGACTTGATGATCCTGATGGATCCTACCAACTCAAGGTTTTCTGTGATTCTACAATCTGCTTGTTCCATGGCCATTGTCTTTCAAAAGCATCCAACTGTGGCAGAGAGAAACCTCAGTCAGGCCAAAGAGTCTTAAAGTAGGTAGATCATCAGGATGATGTGATAAATGAGACAAATGACATTTGCATATCTTAAGTGTCTGTTCAGGTCCTGCATGACACTTCCTATCTTAAAAAGGATTGTATTTCTAGGCCTCTGTAATTTCTGTAACAGCTTCTGTTGTTTTGAGGGTTAAACCATGATCCCGTATCCCTTGGGCAATTAAGGGTTAAAGGGTCCTGTCTTTCCATAGTGCAGTTTCTTAACTTCTCTAGAAGATGAGAATATACTTTTTATAAAGCTTGATTGAGGAAAGGACAAAACTGCAATTTCAAGATACTTATAAAATGTAATGGATTTCAGATGCCGTCCTACGAATTCTCTAGTATATTTATTTTGGAATGTTTAATTTGCTAAGGGAACTGCTTCTTCCCTGGCATGAAAACACAATTATTAAAGCTCATTTCATTATTTTGAGACTGTTAGCACAATTTGGGTCATTGTTTAACACTCCATCGCTATGAAAACAATGAAATACTCTAATGATTAATAGGATTTGTTACTTCAAATAATCATGTTGAACCTCATTTGCACGACTTAGGCTTGTTACTTCCATACGACTGATGTATCTCTAGCTGTTCATCCAGCTTTAAAAAGCTGCTACTCATCTGTAGACTGTCCTCTTAACTGCTATGGGGACAATAATTCTGCAACCTGGAGCCCACAGCTGTGTGTCCCATCTCACCCCATCCTACTGCTATGAAAGGCATCCTCTGAGAGATTCCCTCCTGCACTTTTGTGATAACTTTTAGGGTATTTTGTTCTTCACGCTTGCACAGAATTGCACATTCTATGGTAAGTCAAAACAGGCACCAGGAGATGCCTAACATGGACAGAATCCTGCTGAGCCTTGGCCACAAATGAGTCCTTTCTGGCTGAGCCCACACAGCTGGAGAGAAATTTAGCAGTGGACAATGAAGCCTGAAAACAGCTCACAGCCCCTCCTGGGGATTAACCTTCCTCTTTCCTTTCCTCCTGCACCCACATTCTCCACTCTAAGCTGCAAGGAGTTATAAATGTTCATACAGCCAAAACCAACCCTCCCAACTGAGACTTTTGTATGGCTGTACAAGGAGCAAAGAACACTCTCACAAGGACTGCTCCTGTTTCTCTTGTGCCCACCTCCCCTCACCCCTGGCACTGCCAGGTTCCAGCAGTGCCTGTGATGAACCCCATGTGCTGAAGCTTTTGCTCACAGGAAGAAACTCACAGTGAAGCCCAGCTGCCCAACAAATACTACAGCTGTTCTGCTGTACACACACAGTGCATTGTCATATGACTGTCTTCATGTATGTTATCACCTTCTCATTAAATAACAGCAGGAGTGGTTTCAGATAGAAAGATTTGACTCAAAATCAAAAGGATTTTCTGTTGCACAAGAGTGACCCTAACAGATGAGATTACTGGCAGAAAGTGCTGAAGCCCAATGATGAGCTCTCCTCGTTTGATGTGGCCCTTACCACTCACATCAACATTTATATGGACACAAGTGAGAGCAAAGAAATGGCAGTGGTTTGTAGAGACTGCTCTGCCTGGATTTTAGCCACAGAGAAGTGTAGAGATCATCCCTCTATAGATAAAAAAGTCAGCCTCTTCCCATGTTTTTATTCCCAGTGAAGGAATAACAGAAATGAAGACAGTCGTCAATAAATTCCTGTTCAGCTATTTTCTTCATCATAAATTCATACAAGCAGACATAACACATAGGAAAAAAACAGAAACACATACATGTTCTGATGTGAAGGCAACCAGTCTGGGAATAGCTGCCATTCCTTTTTCTTTAACTTCTGGGAACATCTTGAAACGTGCAATCAACATAGCATACATGTTAGATATGGCACCACCTGGAGTCCACAGTAATACACTGTTACTTTTTCTATTCATTGTAGTGTCATTTCAGAACAAACAAGTCTTGCTACAGTTTTTTTATATGAATGTCCCTGCCTCGTGGCAGAAACACAGATTCTTCTTCCTGATGCTCCTCACAGCTGGGCTGTGTAATAACAGGATCTACTACACACAAAAACCACTTATGCAAAAAGTACCACTGCAAAAAATGACTGGTGCTTCTTTTCACCCTCATTCTCCCCAGTCTTAGCTTTCCATGTGCCATCAACACATAACCCTCACTCTATTCCATCTCCTCAGCAGATGCCCCCACAAGGCAACTTCCTAAGGGATTTCCATGTGCAACCTAATCTGCGCTCTCCCCTCCTAAATCAGGGTGGTGTTTCATGCCCCAGTTTTGAGCAAACCCACCCACTGAGACCCAACAGCCACTATCTTCTGGGTAAGTGGAGTGGGAAGAGGGAAGAGAAAGGAAAAAGGGTCATTCTAACAAATGTTTTTCATTTTAATTGTCCTCTGATGGGAACAAGGGGAAAAGATTAAATGTCCCTAACACTTGCCTTAAAATCACCCGCATACATTCACTTAAAGTAGCCATTTCAAGATGGGCATCAGATCTACAGCTCTGCAGTGGTCTGTTTCTCCTTTTTGAGATTTTTTACAAACTGAGTCTCTGTGTCTACAGGAGCAATGTTTGGCTTTACATTAATGCTGCATGAGCACTATGGGAATATAATGCAGTACTTGAGGCAGATGCTGAGAATTTTTACATTTGTATGCACACAAACACACACAGACAGACATGTGTACATGAAATCCATCAGGTTTATCCTGTATATATGTGTATACACACACACACACAGAGATTGATCATATATCCACGTTTATGCACATACATTTATATAAAGCAAAGGTTTTAAATGAACAGGTTGAAATGCCGGTGAGGTAGAGTTCAACTATTGCAACATTCATCCATCTAAAAATGGAGTGAAGAGCAGAAGATGGTTCAGCTCATCCTATGGCAGCTGTTTGTGGTAGGTGGATCTTGCCCTGCAGACACATCCCCACTCTCCCTTGAATACACAGGAGCTGCTGTAACTAGCCCAGGGTAAGACACCCAACGCTTGGACAGCCAAAGGGAGATAAGATAAAATCCATCCTTTGAGATGAAGGAAGCACTGTTGGGTATCTGTGCTGGCAAATTTAACATTGTTTTGACTTTTGTAAGATGTGTTTTAATCTCACTAGAGATATATACTGTACCACAGCCCACACAAGCTGTACCCTTCATTCCTAATCAGTATCCCAGCTCTGCTCCCGAAGTGAGGCTGCCCTTCTGTGGGCTTTCCCTGACCTCACTGGCCCTCCTGTGAACCCAAGGGGAAATGCCACAGAAGAATGGCATTGCTGGCATATGGGTCAGTACAGATTGAGGTTTTTCCTCCCCTTTCAACTATCTTGAGAGATATGAATGTATTTCACCACCTCTCTTCAGAAATGACAAAATGCGAAATAGAAAGATTAAGAGGAAATGCTTAGGTACCTGTCCCTAAAAAATGCAGATGTCATGCAAGAGCTGCTATTGATGATTTAGGTGACTGAGCTAAGTTGAGGTAATTTGGCCTATCTTGTCCAAAGTCATTGGCTCAGTGTCAAAAGACTCAAGACTGAAATGTTTAGTTTCTTCAATACCAAGGTTTCCTATTAGTATTTATCACTCAGTCATTTAACCTTAAGTTTATTCATAAGCCTGCATTCTGCTTTTAATTTTGTAGTTGTGTTTCACATCCATAGTTAATTGCAGGTAACAAAACACACCTACAAAATTTGGAGAAAACAGTCAGGCTTTTATGCTTCACATGTATTGATACTGTATATTTCATTCCAGAGAATGCAACAAGAAAGAACCTTTTCTTTGCAACAGTAAGGTCTTCAGCTAAAGCCATGAAGTGAGAAGACAACACAGAAATTATTTCAATTTTTGCCTAAAAAAGCAGAACCTGCATACTGAGTATTGCTGCCTTAAGAGAGAAAATTAGAAAGATGCACTTTGCACAAACCAGAAATTGTAGAGAGAGAAAGAGAGAAAGAGAGAAAGAGAGAAAGAGAGAAAGAGAGAAAGAGAGAAAGAGAGAAAGAGAGAGAGAAAGAGAGAGAGAAAGAGAGAGAGAGAGAGAAAGAGAGAGAAAGAGAGAAAGAGAGAAGAGAGAAAGAGAGAAAGAGAGAAAGAGAGAAAGAGAGAAAGAGAGAAAGAAGCCCTGCAAATGCCAGTGCAGGTACATGCCTGCCAGAGAGCCTGTCTCCACACAGGTTTGCTCTGACACACCAGCAATACCCTGGCCCCATGCCAGGCAGCACCTTCTGCAGCCCCAGCAGCACCTCCTAAGGCACACACCTTTCCTGACTCACACTATCTCTACTATCTGAGTTTGCCAGACTCAGGCAGATCTGGCACACGTTCTTGAGCCTTTTGCCCATCCTGCTGCCATGCCCAGCTTTGCCCTCCAGAGCTGGCTGGGCAGCACTGCTATTGCTCTCCTCTCACCCTGCAGGTCCCTGACCAGCCCAGTGGGAAGGTGAGGAGCTAAGGGCAGCTGTACCCAGTCGGGTTAGGGTTGGCAACCAAACACCACTCAGTTTCCAAAAGCTTTCACTTTGGTCCTGGGCTCGTGATACACACTTAGATGCCTGCTGTGATGGAGGCCAAGGTTTTCAGGGGGACCTCTAAGCACCACAATAAAAGTTGTCAGTGTTTTTGGTCTCAGGCTTTTTACCTAAGAATTCCTGAAAAAGCAATGTCAATTCTTCTCATCTATTTCTCCACATCTGTGGAAAGGGACAGAATAAAACTCCCACACCACTTCCCACATATGCATTCAGATGTGAGAAGCTGAAGATGAGCCTTGCCTGACCTTCACGGCCTTGCAGAGCTGAATGTCCTAGGCTGTTACCAGTGAGGCCTTTCCTCTACTCAAGAGTGCACTCTTTCTCTCTCCATTAGGTCAAGTAACTTCTCTTCCAGAAAGGCTCCTTCTGCAACAGCTAAAAGTCTGTTCTCTTTTGACAAGCCAAGATATCATACCCAATGTAAATTCTTACATTATTTTGCAATTTTGTAAGATAGGCCAAAATTTTTGAGCAATGAAATTACAGAGTCAGAGAAGAGGTGAAAAAGGGTATAAATCAAAAGACTAAGTGGAATGATTAAAAAAATAAAAAAGTCTTAACAATGTTTGTCAATGATTTCTCTACACTAACTTTATTTGCCTTACTGACTTACCCCAAAGAAACCAGGTTTCTGAGCCTTTAAGCACTCAGATTAACTAAGCACCCATGTACCCCACTGAGAAAAACAGATCAGCTTCACATGGAAAGCTAACAGCATGCTCTAATGCTGGCAGGGTCTTCCTGACTCTACCAAAATTGCTGGAAGGTATGCTACATCTTTCCCTGTTTGCTCCAATTTCCCCTGTGGTGATGGAGAGCTCTGTTGTGTTTCTTCCCTCCGTTATTAATACAACAGTCTTTCTATTTCATGGAATCCATAAAAAGTGGGGGCAAATCAAAACTGCAAGGCAAATGTCTCTTCTCATTATGTTTCCCATGTGCCATTACAGCTGCTCATCATGCAGAGCAATTTGCTCAAACAGACCCTCATAATCACATCCCTGAAATTCATAAACATGCAATACTTTATCTCAAAGAGGCCACTGGTGTTTACTAGCAAGTGTCCTCTCAAACATGCATATTTAATTATATTTACTCTTTAGCTGCAGGGGATGTCATATACCACAGTCTGAAAAATAGAGAAAGCTTGAAATGTCATGTACCAGGTGAAAATATCCCATCGCCACAGCCCCCTGGCCAGCCAACCATCTCTCTCATTTTCCTTAGTGTGACATATTCCAAAAGTACAAACACTGGAGCAATTTCATAGGTGAACCTGAAATGTAGTAATGTCCATATTTAATGCTTTAATCTACAATCTTTTTCCAATATTACATTATATTATAGCCACAATATACTATCTTATACTGGGTAGAGTTCTGTTTCACAATACTTTCCACAGTCTTCTCTCTGATTTGACATCAAATGTCTAGAAGGAGAAATGCAGGGAGCGCTTATGAATCCATTTCCACCCACTTCAGTGAATAAAATCTTGCCCACCTCTTCCAGGTTCAAGGCTTTGCCCTTTATCCAAGAGAGGCTGGGCAGAGCCCCTGTGCCTTGCACAAACCCCTGTGCATGTCTAGAGGCACAAGTCAGCAGTCCTGTTCATAATGGCCAGACAATGTGTGAAGCTAAGCAAGTACACAAAAATGCTTCCTAATCCCAAAGTGAAAAAACCCCCACACTTTAAATTCCACATCTCTTTCTCACAGAAAGCAACGGCTTTGCCTGCTCCAGGTATGGATTGTACCTAACCCCTCTACATGAATGCAACTGCTCACTCAGAACCCCTTTCATTTTACATATTAATGCATGCAAAATGCTAATCTGTATGTATTTTTTGTGTGCTTTTGGGAGGCAGCACAACCAACATTCCATCAGGATGATGAAATTTTATAAATGACAGCCCACAGGACAACATTGAAAGTCTTTCTATAAATAACTGTTGTAACCATTTAAAAAATAGATTATTTTTTCCCTGGAAATTTTAACATAAAATTATTCTTTCACTGAGATACAGAAACTAGCATTTTAGAGTATAACTGTGAAATTACATGAAATATCTATATATCAAATTAAAAAATCTTCTACTTACATATTAGTATTTGCTGCTGATGTCAGCCAGTCTGCTGCCAATCCAACCATGTCCAACCCAGTTGAAAGTTGATTAAAATATCTAGGGTGCCCTGCATAAAATGGAAAATGTTACCAAAAGGCTGATGACTCTGAATGAAACTATTCAGGGCTGAACAGTGTATTTACCTCCATATTTCTACAGAGAAGGAAGCTCTTTCAAGGTATGAAACAAAGCAAATGGCAGTAAATATATTTCTTGAAAAAGGCAGGATAATTTCTCTTCTTTTTCATTCCAAAGTCAGTAAAATCAGAGTAATTATACTCAACACAGAATAATGAATTCCAACATTCTCTATTATCCTTTCAATATGCCTTGAAAATTAGCACATTGCTGCCTCACAAAAATAGCTGTCCGCTCCCCTTAGTGTGTCACATGTTGTCACTGGATATGGTTTTGCCTGACTAGGTTTGAAAAGCACACATGAGACACCATCTGAAAAGCTTGCCAGGACATATAACATCAGTGATGAATGGCTAATGATTGTAATAGACAGGGTGAAATGAGAAAATGGAGTATTTTGGTGACTGCTTTGCACATGACTCAATGGCTGATGATTGTACAAAGATGGCAGGGAAGGTGGTGGTCCTTGTCATTTCCTCACTGTCAGAGTGCAATTACAAATAGCCTGGCTACTTGCAACTGTGATTTTAATCAAACGCCATAAAAACAAGCACTGCTGCCCCAGCAGAATGATGCACAGGACTATATTCACTGAGCTGATAGTCTCTTTACTTGGTTAATCAAATTGGTTCCTGTTTTCTTTTCTAAAATCCTCCTAGAGATTTTCCTTAAAAATGTGCCTAGAGCCATTAAAGACAGGAAGCATTAAAATTCCATTTTTACTAGTTACTTCCCACAAGCCCTTGATAAGTGGCATAATTACTGGTACAAATTATGGATAGTCCACAATGCCTTAAATGCCATCCAACTCAAAGGACGGCAGCCTCTGCGTGGAAAACACCTGTCCTGACCCTTAGACGATGTACTGTTATTGCCATCAGAGAAAACAAAAGATAGAGCAAGATGATCGAGGAAATGCAGACCCAGCACTGAGAGAAAACTTATCTTCGGTCTCCTGTGGCCTCTTATCAGGCGTGGACACACGGCTGGCAGACCAGCACGGGGAATTGCTCCCCAGCTCCCACCCTGCAGCACACAAAGGCAGAGTAATCAAGCCGAGCAGGCAGATCAGAGCTGAGGATATGGGGCAGGGAACGCAAATTCCATGCGCAAATTCCATTTGCCTGCGCCCTTAACCTGAGACCAGCCTTGTGCTAGTGCCATCCATCCTGATCGCATTTTGCACGGAGCTCCCCCCCTCACTGACGGGAACTGCCAGCTCTGCCTGGTCTGTGCTGCCAAAGACAGGCAGCCAAAGCCCCTGAGCACCGAGGAATGATGCCCAGATCCAGCAGAATGAACTGGATCTTGCTCCCTGCTCTTCACACTCTTGAGTGGGGTTGGTGGACCTAAGACACACGCGAACCCCATCACCACCAGCACAGCCTCAGCCATCCTGCTCCAGGGTCTCTGCCTGCAGAGAACTGCACCTCTCCTGACAGAGGGATTTTGAAGGACATTTCCATATTTATAGCTTAGGTTCCATATCACAGCTGGATGACAAATTTCACCTGAAAGCAACAGAAAATTAGGAGCTAAAAGCCTTTAGTGGATCGGGACTACAGGAAGACTCAAAGAAGGTTACAAAAATTCCTGATTTGGAAATAAATCCACACTGAAAACCTGGGGAATAGCAGATTTTTTTATCTGCAGCTGCAGTGTCTCAGCGGTTCTCCGTCAGCCCCACACCCAGCCCAAGGCGACAGCCCTGTTGTCACTGCTCGTTTCTCCAAGCACACCTCCCGCACACCACCTGCTTTGGGAGCCGCCGCAGGAACAGGCCCGGGCGCACGCAGGGCTCGGGCAGCCGTGCCCGGGAGCGGGCGAGGCGGAGGGAGCAGCGCGGCGTCGAGAGATGTCAGGGCAGAGAGAGCAGCAGCTGCTGCTGCTGGGAGAGCCCCCAGCAGCCACACCTGTGACCCAGCCCCCTCCACTCCGTGCCCTTCCCTTCTGCAGCGCGGCTGTAACACGGAAAGGCAGGGAATGTTCTGCCCCAACCTGACCCCTGCCCCAGCTGCAGGGGTTTGTCTGCCCATGTGATGTTTCCCAACGTGAGCGAGCTCTTTCCCCTTGGCTAGATGGCCATGGAAAATTGAGGCTTTGCTTAGAATACAGGCTGCACTGGCCAGGTAAGAAGAGTTTGTGAGAGCTGCTCAAAAATCTCTCCCCGGGTGCCTCTGCCTGAGATACACATCCTTTGTTGAAGTTGTTCCTGAACAAAGAGGTACTGGAAAAGAGACTGACAGGGTGAAGAACTGGTCCAGAGGTGAAAATAGGAGATTATTACTTAATGGTTTGTTTAACAATACACAATGTATTCACAGATATCCCAGAGTAAATCGGGAGATGATGGCCATGAACCAGGGCCAAGGCACGGGGACACCCGAGGCCAGGCTTTCCCCGCTAAGGGCGTTGCCTCTGCCCCACACACCCTCCCAAACACACTCCCACCTGCAGCGGCTTGAGGCACGGGCATGCCCAGCGGGAACACCCGGCCTCCACAGCCCCCACAGGCAGGGGGAAGCGACGAGAAGGGCCAGGCAGCACGGGTAAAGCACGGCCAGGCAGCACGGGTAAAGCACGGCCGGCAGCACGGGTAAAGCACGGCCGGCAGCACGGGTAAAGCACGGCCGGCAGCACGGGTAAAGGCACGGCTGGCAGCACGGGTAAAGCACGGCCGGCAGCACGGGTAAAGCACGGCTGGCAGCACGGGTAAAGCACGGCTGGTAGCACGGGTAAAGGCACGGCCAGACAGCACGGGTAAAGCACGGCCAGGCAGCACGGGTAAAGGCACGGCTGGCAGCACGGGTAAAGGCACGGCCAGGCAGCACGGGTAAAGGCACGGCNGGCTGGCAGCACGGGTAAAGCACGGCCGGCAGCACGGGTAAAGCACGGGTAAGGCACGGCTGGCAGCACCGAGTCCGGCCGTGCGTGCAGCCTCACTGCGTGCATGGCCAGCACCGGGGCCTGCCAGGGAGCAAGGCTGGGCCAGAACCGGCTCCTCGCACCCTCCCTGAAGTTTCCAAGCCATTTTAAACGTATTTCAATTCCCCTGTTCATTTTCAATTGTCCGGAGCACAGTAACTGAATTTCACACCCATCTTTCCCCGCACTCGCAGTCACTGCCTTTTACATCCTCTCAGCAAGAATTCTGTCTCTGCTGGTAAGGGGGCAGAGAGCGTGGCTTCCCCGGGCCCCCCAGTGAGCCGTGGCATGCAGGCAACACCTAGGAGCACCCCACACCTGCCCCTCAGCCGAAAAATCAGCCATCTGCCTCGCCGAATCCCTGGACCTGGGTATCCAGCTGTGAGGTTAATGCAATACAATTTATTTTTCAATCAGCCTCCCGAGCCCCTGCAGCCAAACGCCGCCCAGGAGGGGCCGTGTCCGAGGGGCTTCTGCGGCAGGAGTGGAGGCAGACGCTGCCGCCAGAAACCTCACCATGCTGTCCTTCCTCTGAGGGTAATTCCAGAAACCTCACCATACTGTCCTTCCTCTGAGGGTTATTCCAGAAACCTCACCATACTGTCCTTCCTCTGAGGGTAATTCCGGAAACCTCACCATACTGTCCTTCCTCTGAGGGTAATTCCGGAAACCTCACCATACTGTCCTTCCTCTGAGGGTAATTCCGGAAACCNGAGGGTAACTCCAGTGTTTTACTCCGCAGCACATGCCGGCGGGCTCCAGGTGTAAACCCCGCGCATTTCGTGAACCCCTCCCAGGCTGGGGCTGTCACCCCAGGGTGCTGAGGAGCAGCAGCAGCCAAGCGAGGTGACTCCGCACCCCCTGGGCTGAACCTCACCACGCCACCACAT
>VZRH01008219.1:4505-16606 GCA_013397555.1 Urocynchramus pylzowi
GGAGCCCCGTCGGGCCGGGCCGCCGCGGAAAAGGCGCTGGTGGAGGGGCCCGCCGGGGTCTGGGCTCCCGCTGTCCCGGCTCCCGCTGTCCCTCCGGCTCCCGGGCAGGGGCGTCCCGGCTCGTACGGACGTGCTGGAGGAGCCTTGCGCGACGCCGCGGCTGCCCCCGCGTGTCCCTGAAGCCCCGGGGTGCTCCCGAGGGCTTCCCGCAACATTCCGAGCTGGGGAGCCAGGTGGAACCGCCATCCTGGCTCCAGCCCGAGGAGGCAGAGGGCCCGGCGGCCACACGGGAGGAGCACGAGAGCGACTGTTCCTGTTCCTTCACGACGTCTCTGAAGGCAACCAAATCTCCCTTTTCCACCCAGCCGGGTCTTCGCGGGAGCGTTTCCCTGCCGCAGCTGCCTCTCCTCTGGCACGGGAGGGATTTCAAACCTTGGCCTTGGAGAGAGGCAGGCGGGACCACACCAGGTGAGAATGTGGCTCTCCGAGACCGCTGGTCACGCAGGGCTCCCACGCTGCTCGCAGCCAGGCCCTGTGTTCGGCCCGGGGCATCTCTCTGCTTTTTGTAGGCACCCACATGGTTATGAGAAGTGCCCACCATCAGACCTCACAGAAATGGCTCCATTCTTTAAAACTGCTGTGGTGGGAAAGCAGAAGAAAACCAGTCCAGGCATCTCTTCGTGTGAAATTAGTCTGCTCCAGCTGCCGCATCACACTGGCTTGCATGTAGACAATAACTCCAGCTTGCCACGGCCAGAGGCTGCTGCGAGCCCTTCTCTGCCTTGTTCACTCATGCCCCAGTCCACAGTGTTTTTTCGGTTCTGGATGTAATTCAGACACAAACAACCATATCACTGCTTTGTACATTTTTATTTACCATTTTATTAATACATGACAAAGCAACTTTAGAACAGATTTTAAAATTTTAACAATTTATAGCGAATTTTACATTGCAGTACATTTTAATCCGGTGCTCAGCCTTGTAACTGGTTACCGATCAGGAGCGATGCTTATCTGTCTCTGGGGAAAAGGCCAAATGTGGGGAACTGACAAAACCCAGCCCCTGTGGCTGACTGCTGCCGCCAATTGTCACATTCAGGAGAGCTGAGGAACGGAGTAGGATCAGGCCTTTATGCTGGCATCATGAAATTTGCCTTCTCTTGCTTTGCAGCTGGGAACACGCAATTATGAATCCTGAAAGGAAGCACTGCAATTATCTGTGTGGTTTCTGTGAAATAAGGTCTTTTGAATACGGAATCAGGGGGAAATTTGAACACTGTGGCTATTGCTTTTATTTTCATTTCATTTCTAGTGGAACTGATTAAGGACGATCATTACATTTCAGCAGCAATCAACCAGAGAGTGTATTTCTATTCCTTTCTTAGTACCCCAGAGATTAAGATTCCTAAAAATCTAATGCAAATGAGAACAAAGCAAACATGATTTAGAAGTTCATCACTTAGTCACAAAGCTCAGAGGCAGAGGAAAGGGCTGGATATACTTCCTGTAAATGGACATCTCCAACATAAAGATTATACACACAATATTGACCTTTAAAACTGGCTTCTAGCTTTACAGTAAAGTCAATAATAAAATAAATTGCCATAGTATGCTATCCAATTAATTGTATACGTTTTCATTAGAGGGACACTTGCCACAAACAGGTCATCCCAAAATTTAAGCAATGTAAACTAAAATAAGCAGAAATTCCCCCATGGTACTCTTGTAATTTTTTTTCCCTGTAAAACAATTTATTAGAAACAATAACTAGGGTTTTCTGAAGGTGAATATGGAAATTAGAAAGCTTAACTAGGGAACTATAAAGTAAATTATTATTTTGATTGGATGAGACTGATGGAATGGAAAAAAAATATGCACTGAGGAAAGTAAACTAGACTTAAGCTCTTTAATAGTTTTAGGATGTAGCAATGGAACATGAAAGAAAGCTGATTTTTTTATTAGGGAAGAACAGGATATGTGACTGACAGTGTCCCTTTGCAATGGTGTTGGGCTGTAAACCACAGTAATTCATATTCACATGAACACACACATAAACTTGAAACATTGAAGATTTAAAAAAAAAAAAAAGGAATCAGCTGGTATAAAATGATAAAAAAAAATTTATGCTAATAAAAGCCAAATGGCAGCAGGAGCAGCAGCAGCAGCTAGAACTGCTGGATAAGGCGCCGGCGCTGTGAGGTCTTCCGCAGCAGTCGTCTGTAGTCATAGGGATTATCTTCGGCTTTGCTCTCTTCCAGGGGTCTTTCTGCAACCCTCGACCTAGGGATTAAGCACAGAAGTGTTTTAGAAATTCAAGTCAAAACATTTACCTTGGCAAACACTCCTAATCGACTGCTTAACCTCCACCCTTGTGGGGGAAAAATAAAAGGAGAAAGAAAAAAAATCAGCTGACTTTGCTAGGCCTCCTCCTGTGCTGCACAAAACAGGCACCTCGGAACAAACACATTATATGCTAGAAGCAGATGAACACAGAAGAACAACATGTTCTCCTATGAAGGGGACATAATAAAAGGACATAAAAACGTTGAGAGCATGGGGATGCTTTGCAGTAGCATTTGCCTGATGGTTACTGCACCAGATTTTCAGTTGGCATAAATTTGTTTGCTCTGTATTTAACCTGCCTGTGGAGTTCACTGTAAACATCCATCTCATTTCATTTTATTTTCAGATGGCAAGATGCATTTTGGATGCCACCTCTGACAGGCTGGAATAGTGATGGTGGCATCATCTGTTACCATGGAGCAAGATTAAAAATAAAAGACAGTTATTTAAAAAGTAAATTACTCTGAAATAATTACAAAAATTTGTGGTGTTCTACACTTAGGGTGCCCCCACCACTGGTCCTATACCAATGTCAAAGGTAAACTGCTAAATAAAAAGTACTCAATGCTTCACTTCTTGAAGTAGATTGAAATGGCTGTACAGTCTTTATATCCTGGTGACCCTATTCAAGAGATTCTGAAGTGCAGAAATGTTTATTAACTGCATTCATCTGTCCTCTGAGGTAACTGTAAATTTAGAAGTTACACATATTTTGTTTCACTATGGCTACTTAGGCTGCAATTAGAGCAGCAAACAGTAAAGGGTAAGAAATTCCTTTTAGTAAGCTCAGTAGCAAAACTTTCACTCACCTAAACCAGACCTTGGGGTGACAGATTTGATGTTATTAACCACTTTAGAAATGCAACATTTTCTCATGGTTGTAAACTATATGGTAATTCCCTGATATTATTACTTTTAATGACACATCTTCGCTTTCCTGAAACTAATTTAGATCCTACATGAAAAAAAGGCCAGAAATTAAATACGCAAGGCGCACAAAACATTCTACATTCTGAATGTTCTACAAACATTTCCTCTATTACTACAGATACATTTTCAAATTCAGTGCTCATCCCAGGCTTAGCATTTTCCTTAAGACTTTGACCTAGATAGTTTTCCAAGCTTTTCTTACATTTAGGAACATGCAAGAAGATACAATTATATTAAGATACACAGATGTGTGTTTGCATGTGCAGTGTGTGTGAGTGCATGGGCAAGAGTGAGAATATAAATTTCCTTAGCCTGGCAGTGGTTACCCTCTATGAAGTCTATGGGGGAAGAGAGGAGGTTGAGCAAACCCTCCCTTTGGGGTTTTTGTCCTGGCTGTCCACCTTGGTGAGGTGCATGCAGGCTACAGACACCTGAGCTGCTACAGGACAGTAGGAGAAGGAGGCAGTCAAGCTGGAGTCCTACCTGCAGAAAACATGCAGAAAGGCTGGTGCACGTCCACCCTGTTTAAAACCTAACTAATCAGAAATACAGTTTTTATGTTCTGCTTCAGTAAAATTTTATTTTAGATCAGAGATGCAGAATGTCTGTCCATCTGGCCCTTGGGAAACCAAAAACTGGCAGGTAGGCTGAACACCAATCACACTGGAATTTATCCCTCTTGCATGGGGAATATGTCAGATATTCCCATTTTGAGATGGGAAATTTTAGCTATATGTTTTGCAAGATAGTTTGGCAAAATTTCATGTCTAAAGTAATAGATTTATGTGTAATTTGAAAGTGCATTTCTTTTCTTTTTATTAATATTTTGAATATTTCAACAAGGGTAATATTTATTTTTCCTATTACTATTTTGTATGAATTACCGCTCAGTAGATCGTAAAATGGAAGTCCTGCGCTCAACTGGGTATCTCTTCCTTCTTGTGGTAGTACTGCTGTCCTTGGAGCTGGAGTCAGTAGATGAAATTTCTTGGTAGTAGATATCTAAATCTAGCACTTTGCTCAGACTGTCAATAAATAAGAACACTAAGTTAGCAGTTGCACTTTTCAATGTTATTTTCAGCATACAAACCCAAGGCAGCCAAATATCATTATTCTGTTTATGTGTTGAGGATCCAAGGAAAAATATATATAGGCAGAAAAAATCAGTCTCTGAAGTCTGACTGCTGTACAACATAGATATTGAGAATTTTGAAATGCTAAATACTTTCATATATTCATAAAGGAGACACGACTGAAATTTTTAGGGTTTGCCATTAGACTCAGTGGAGAGGTATTTTTATGGTATAATTAATTTGGTCTATTTTAGATATCTCTTTGAGCAAGAGATGAATAATTTTCCTAAATATAACTATTTTTTTCTCTGAGTAGAGTGTCTAAAGCAACTAGTTCAGATATGGGTGTCAATAATGCAGGTATCTCTTATTTTGTTAGGTGAATGCTATCCACGGTATTATACATACAGAAAAAATCAATCCCAACATCCATTTTAGAATGGCTAAGGAAAGAAATAATATCCTAAAAAGAAACTAAATAGAGAAGTTCAGAATTCAATCCTCACTTTGTTAGAAACCAGAAGTAATTAATTGATTTCACTTGTTATGTTCCACTAATACAGAGTCAGCACATGAGAGAAGATGCAGTCAGGGAACTGGTTAACCAGATTTAAGATGAGTGAAACCTAACTGAGGCCAATGAGAGAAAACACTCGATTTTGGTGTGTTAGTTTCTCCCCCCCCTTCCCCAGACTGGAGTCAATAGGTGTGAAATATTTTTAGGATCCAAATGACATGAGAAAAAAAGCTGAAAGAGACCAAACGTGCGGGATGTGGACATAGGGTCAATCCTTTAAGCTGCGGCATAATCAAGTGCAATTTAAGCTGTGGTTGAATGAAGCTCAGTGCTGTGAGCATATTTTATATAAATGTAATGTCATGCAACATCCTCTAAGATACATATTTTAGCCAGGGAATTTGTATTCTGCCACGGTTTGTACAGAGCCGAGGACGGTGCAGAGAGCCCATTCATCTGGCAGCTATGAGCAGGCTGCCATCGCACACATGGTGCCACAGCAGTGCCACTGAGGGGGCAGCAGGAGAGCCTCAGTGTAGAAACACAAATAAAATAAAGCTATGATGTATGTCAGGAGCTGCCAACCAAGTCTGCAGCACACATAAGGATCTAAGATACAGAACGACAGAATATACCTATTGCTTCCTTCTTTTCTGCAGAGATCCATCAAAATAGGTTAGTTACACTGGGAAAAAAACACTTCTGGTACAAATTTCAAGGGCTACTCTTCTTTAGCTGTTATTCATAGTTATTGTTTTAATTTTCTATTATCTATTTCCAGAGACTCATATATTTTTAGGAGAAAATGTTGACAGTCTTTGTATTTTTGCTGACAAAAAAGAACTGGTTGCCCATTTGCTTGGACTAGAATTTTAAGCACCTTCAATTATTTTCTGTGTCAGAACTATCTTTGATATGGACCTTATCTTATTATAATGCCTGTGTTACCATGGTAAAGGACCATGTTTTAGGAAAACCAAATGGCTGAATTCTATAATAGATTTTAGTCAATGAAAATTGCATTTTAACTTTGTATACATGTCCCCCTGTGAATCATCGAATTACCATTCTTTTTTCAATGCTTTATTCTCCTGGTTGAAGTACAGCTAAAAACTGTTCTAGAGTACTGGAGTGACAATAGTGAGATAATGAAAAAAATTACCTTTCTTTTCTTGGTTTCCGTTTTTCATCTTGTATTGATTTCTAAGAAAATAAAAGGTAATTAAAAATACTAAAAGGAAAGCTTATGCAAATTTACAATTCATCAGTGTTAGGTAGGAGAGTATTGTATATTTTTCAGTAAAAGAAATGATAGAAAATGAGCAAATGACCCAGAAAACCCTCTTTTAAGAACCTTTGAGACTGTGAATGAGATTACCATTGTTGCTCCCAAATTTGTTGCCATACTGTGAAAAAAACCACCAAAGTAATGATGATCAGAACGGAAAAAGGAGATCTAAAACTTTAAAATAGCTATATCTGTTTTAATGAAGTTGACAACACTATCTCACTGAGGCAAATTTACTGTGATGCCATGAGAATTTCCATGAATAGAAGCAATGCAGGAGGAAGAGGCATAATCCTATTCTCATTAATGCCAACATAGCCTTCACATAGGTTTAGTAGAATAAAATGGACAAAGGCCCAATTTGAAAACAATATAATAGGTGACAAAGGAACCTTTAGGATAGAAGATTTCTAAAAATGTAGAGGAGGGAAGATTTATAGGGAATGTGAATAATTTCTTATCTCTAATAGAGTTCTATCCCTACAGCCAAAACAATGCTATGTTGCAGCACCTAACGCATCATACTTCAAAGGCAGCATTTTTTAGTGCAGATTGTGGTCTTAATTGTGTTTCTTGCAAATGAGTGAAAGCATATTAGAACTGAGGACTGTAAAGTCATTGAGAATCAGAAATCTTGATGGACTTCAGTATGCATGCAAATGAACATGACATATAATTCCAAAATGACAGGCTGATTTAAAGAAATAGACCCCAAAATAAAATTCTCATGCCTTATATGAACAGTGGGCTATTGTCAGCCTTCATTTATAGCTGTATACCCCTGCATGTCATCTGATATGTAAGGAGATGTGTGAGAATGTAAGGTGTCTAATTAGTGTCTGTAGATGATGCGAGAGAAATATCTGATTTTGCAAAAGATAGAGAATTTTTTTTTTTTTAATGCACTCATATTGTGTTTCTTCACTTTCATATGATCTGGGCTTGATAATAATCTGTGAATGCCTGAAGGTCACAGAGATTTTTAATAAGGTAGAAAATCTGTAATAGCTGGGAAAGCTGAGTGCCCTCTAAAGCTGACTACCATCTAAAGTTGGAGCTTAATGACTTACCCAAGGTCTAAGAATTTAACTAGTAGGTCTCCTTTCTAAGCTTCAGTGTATAGATATTTATGTTGAACCTTTTCCTGACCAGTGAACTTCATGTCAGAAAGACAGGTTTCTCTTTTTCACACCTTGAAAATACAACTCATTGAAGGTAATATTGATTAATACCTTGAAAAGCTGCTGCTAAAAAATTGATTAAAAATCTCCTGGCACTACTGCAGTTTTTGTTCACACTGATGCCATGGCTGTTTTCTGGTATGGAGATGGCCATGTAAGAAATTAGCTCTCAGAAAATACTATATTCCTGACCTTATTGTCTTTGTTTCCTAAATAGGCATTTCCTTCAGAATTGCGCTTCTCAGAAATTTCTGAATACAGATTCTGTGTCATGCCTTTCATTTCAGTCCTTTCTATCAACAATCTTGCTTTCACAAAACAAATTTTATTCTTACATGCAAATTTATTTTCAAGAATGTAATTTTATTTTCAGAATATCAATGTTTCAAAGCTTTGTTATTTCAAAGTCCCAGAACAAACTATAGCAGTATTTGTCTTTTTTGGTATGCCAGACACAACCATCCCTACAGGCCCTGGTGACACCTTCTGTTGAAAGGAGAAGCAATTGCTATGGTTAGTTTATTAGCTGGGTTCTCACTGGCTGTTAAAATAGGTCACTAAGATACAGGCACCTCGAGCAAATCAGTTTAATTGCTTTTTCTGTTGGAAGTGCTTTCTGAGCTTCTTTTACATTTTCACTCTTTCTGCTTACTTTCTTGCCTTTTTTTCCTATGTTTAAGGGCACTGAAGTCAAGAGGGGAAAGCAGCACTCAGTATCTGAACTTGGACCAAAGGCTATATATAGTGACACTCAAATCCATTAGTCTCCTGAGCTGTTGGTATTTGCCAATGCCTTCATAATCACAATCTGACACATTTGTAAAGGAAGTTACAGTGCGCATACTAATACAACTTATTTTAGTATTTGCTCTCTCTGCAAGATCAAGTACTAATTTAGATGCTCAAAATAGCTCCAAACAAACCTGTGCCTCTCCTGGTTCTCTCCTGTGACTTACAAAGAAATTATGGAGACAGGGCACTTGATTTGGGTATTGAAAATGCAAATGCTACTTAAGCCCATAATGAAAGTGTGTTTAGGTACAAAAGTAAATACTAGTCTGACATAGCTCCCCAGTCTGGGTAGCTCTGTACTTCTATTTCAAGTCTCGTTTGGAGTTTGAAGTTTGTGGCCTGCCTCCTTTCAGCAGGACACAAGTTTTATGCTGCATTAGAAAAGAATAATGGGAATTGGGCAATTAGAAAGATAGTTTAGGTGGGAATTATCTGACAGTTTTAGCCTAGAAAAGCTTCTTAAACTCACATGTATTAGAGTGTAGTAGGTGGAGTCTTCTGGATTATTTAATGTCTTGGGCTTCCGTGGCCTTCTGGGGGGTCTCTGCATTGGGCGAGAGTCTTCTACTTTGGCCACAACTGTAAAAAAACAGAAGACAGCAATGCTTATTTCTTCACAGAACTGAAGGCCTTTCAGAGAATTTCAGGAACAGGAGAGAATTTCACCAAAGGGAGAAAAAATTCCACATAGCCACTTTTACTGCTTGCAGTAATTCAAGTAAGCAACTGGTTTGGACATTTTCATCAGCAGAGAATGGGTTTATCCATTTGAGTCCTGACTGCCCACAGGGACAAATGCCACATAATGAATGCCAGGCTGGAACAGCCCAGAGGTCTGCCTGGCACAAGCCTCTCCTTCTGAAGAGGGCTGATGCTCCATGTTCTGAAAAGGGCTCTGAAAGATAATGGCTACTGTGAGGCCACTGCCTCGTAACGGGGACCTGTGTGGCAGGGGTGATGTTTTTTTCAGACTCAAGTCGATCTTTAAGGTGCTGAATGAGGGAAATAGCATTAGGCCTCTGTTTCAGAGGTTGTCCTCTACATTATCACATTGAAGGTTTTCCTCCAGGTATCCTGCTGAGGCTTTTCATTTCAAGCCAAATCATGTGCCACTAGGCAACAACACAGCATGACCATGTCCATCACATCCAATGTAGTCTATGTTAGTGTACTCAAATTCTGGTCTCTATTTCTACAAAAAACTTTCTACAAACTTGTGAAAAATGCCTTCACTCTAATAGAAATCAAATCAAGTTTTTAACACAAAATGGCACTACTGTCCCCTGGCAGTCTCCCAATTCAGAGTTAGACACTGACTTGCAGATTACATTGGCTGGCACATAGAGAACTAGAAAAATATTTTGGGTATTTGCTTGTAGAAAATCTATATGCAATTCTGAAGGTGCTAAGATATGGGGTTGCTTGGATTCATAGGTCGTTTCTCACACAGACAAAACTGAGTGCAGGGTTCCTAATGCCTAGGAAAACCACAGAAGTGGCCCTGGAGGGAAAAAGACCACAAATGTACAGCCTGGTGAGCCTGGTCTCCTTCCCTTCAGCTTCAGGAAATGCTAATGGCGACAGCCATTCCTTCCTGATGAAGGAGAAGGGGGGTGCACAGCAGCAGAACACCAATGGCAGAGATGGGTCATGGGATGGTGAATCAAGTCACAGCACAGTGAACAGTGTGTCTAAAGTGTCTTGCATTATCCAGCGAGGTTTGATCTTGTCCTTGTCCCATCACAGATAGACTAAGGACAATCCAGGAGAAAAACCATCTCTTCATTCATAAATGAATATAGTGTGAGGTTGGAATGGGGATCTAGATCCCAGTGAATTACTAAAGTGTGTTTTGCTGATATAATCAACTTCCACATGAAGTGACTTTAACACCATTTTGTTTCCCTATGACCATCAAAAACCCTTTTACATGATAGAAATAAAAACTCTCCCATGTACAGCAGACATCTTTTTAATTAAGGGTAAGGTAGCACAATAATTTAAAATGAGAAATGATCAGTAATACATCAGTGTTGACTCCTGCAAAATTAGCTGTTTAAGTTTTTTGTTATGTGTGATAAATAAAGGCTTGTAAAGGTCATGGGTATACAGAGAAGTCAGGATGAATAATGTTAATTTAAATTGTAGTTGGATAATGATTAAATTTACTGTTTTAGTGTCTTATCTGAAATGCAGACTGCTCCTTCTGTAATGAATGAACAAGTATCTTTTTAACATTTTGCACCTAAGAGAACAATGGTGTTTTTCTAAACCAGATTACAGATAATCCATGTTAAACAATACATTTTAGATGCAATAAATTCATTTCAGTAACCTGTATTAAATATAAGTGAGATTCCTTGATTTCAATAGGTACAGCAGGCTTGACTGGGCTCTTCATGTGGGTTGTTGCTACCTTGCTGTATTCAAATGGGCCACCTGGAGTTATCTGAATTTCCATTTGTTTGAGAGAAGAGGCATATCTTCCCTATTTTATTTTTAAACACAGAAGTCCAAAGTGGAAGTCCCTCAACATTCAGTCCTGTTGAATAGAAACACCTAACTCCGTGTCTGTAGGACATTCAAAAATTTTGTCAGAGATCATGGCTGCATGAAAATCTGAAAAAAGAAATTAAGTCAATTTGGGGGCTCTAGGAAAATCCCAATGAAAAGGCTCTCATTATGCCTAAAGATTTTTTACTGTCCCCTAAGAATTCATCACTGTGTATGCTGTTACATTATTTAATTCATCAATGTCAAACAGATAAAGCATTATTGTATTCTAGATTACAATTATTCCAACTGAAATTACTTGTATACTTGTGTGTGTGCTCTGCAAAGAAGATTGCTTTATACATTCAAAAAATACAATTTTGACAATGATAAAGGTTACAGTAAAAACCAAAATGCTTTTCACCTCAGCTCTTGTGTTGTACCTATGTGTAAGCTGTGCAAAAGAATTGAGGAGAAAGAAATACCATGTCGGGGCAGGCAGCCTTCTAAGCTTGGACCTCCATCATTCCTTTTTAAAATTGAATATAGGGCTGAAAATGCATTTCTGAGTTTTGCCTGCAAATTACACAGTAAGGTTTTGCTTTCTTTGTTTCACCACAAAAGTGAAGCTGTGAGTTCCTTTTGCAGTTAGATTTGCATGTTCACTGCTACTGAAACTCAGCAGATGTAGCAGTTACTTGTAATAATACAAAGTAAAATTAAAGGCTGGGGTTGCAAATTAAATACCCAAGTCTGATAAAAGGTGAGTTTTATGGACCTGTTTTCTAGATGGCCTATACCTTTCTGCAGCAGGCAATGAAGCAGAAAGGAGGAGTGAAATAATTCACTTATTAACATGGCAATGATGTTGTTTCTGTATTCCATTACAAACAAAAGGTTTTTATTGAAGTCTAGTCTCTCCATAGTAAAGTCTCCTGTAGCTTATTTTTCCTTAAGACTTCAAGTATCTCCAGCAAGATCTGGCCATGTGCTTTCTATGCAAAAGGAAAACCGATGTTTCCCTTCTAACAGTCATTTAAATTGATATTTTACAACACTGGTACAAAAACCATTCACACAGTAGCTGTTGAAGTGCTTTGGAAGTGCCAGGTTGGCACCACCACCCCTATCCTACTAGAAGGGTAAATAAGATGCACAAAGACACATGGAGACTTGCTTAAGGCTACATCCTCGTCAGTCATTAACAGAGCTAAGGACTGGACTGTGCTGAAATTCCCATCTCTGCTGCCAGCCCACACCTTGCTGTTGTATCTGCCTGAAGAGGTGCTGTCAGTGCTGGGACATGCCTTAGAAACAATGTGTAGGAGAAACTGGAAACTTTGATGTGACACAGACATTCCGTAAAGGGTTTATCAGGAGGAAGACAGATTGAATAACAGGTTGAAATGGGGGGATTTTCCTCCTCAGACTTCCCAAGTGTATTGAGTCACTACTTGGTTAGTCAAAAAAAAAAAAAAAAAAAA
>VZRH01008219.1:16658-119858 GCA_013397555.1 Urocynchramus pylzowi
ATAAGACAATTATTGTAAAAAAAAAAAAAAAAAAAAAAAAAAAAAAAAAGAGGTTAAAACAGTGGTGATAATAAAAGTTGAAGTTCTTCTCCATGAGAATACATGAAATACAGATTTAAGAGTCAGGAAAGGCATGTGAACAGTGTGGCTGCCAGATAACATTCAAGAAGGTTTAGTAAATCTAAGAAAAATTCTTCATTCATATCAGTATCTCAGCTAGCTCATTTAGCACTACCACAAAGGTTCCTACCTAAGTTGCACACACACTCAATTCTACAACAAATTAACACTTTCATACTCAGTTCTCACTGAAAGCTCCAAATAGGCTGAAATGTGTATACAATATGTATGTGTATCCTGAACACCACCACATACTGCATGAACTGAGGAGAGCTGCATGTGCTTGAAACATTCAAGGATGAGCAAAAAATGTTTGAATAAAGATGAGTCAGTATCAACAGCCCTTTAGGTTGAATTGTCTGTGCATTCTGACATACAATGATAAGCTTGGAAGACAGCAATCTTGAGGAATCAGCAACTGTGGAGACAGATTCACATAGTTAATGTAAATTAACTATGACTTACAACAGATTTCATACTGAAGACTGGAGAAATAGTGGTTATTACAGCTGTGATAAATATCTAAGGGACCAAAGGTCTCTATTTATTAAGCCACCTGAGAAACAGACAAAGCCATCTTCACGTCATTTAAGTGAAATGTTACATGCTTGATTTAGAGCTGTTCCACATCTTATGGAGACGGAAGTATAAAGCCAGGCTCAAAATTAAGCAGGAAGGAAAACAAGAGGAAAAGCAGTAATTGTATCAGTTTTGTAGGAGTTGAAAGTAAGCAGTAAAAACAGAAATACAGCAATTGGAATTCCAGGACTTGATAATGAGAAGCTAATAGCTATTACTGCTTACAACATTTATGTGCATACCTTTTTACTGTTTTAATTGCACACAGCATGAGGATGCAACTACTCAAGTTTGGAATTTGCACTGAGAAAAGCACTGCTCTTCAACATTCTGGTTAGGAACTTTTAGGTATTTTTAATTCATGGGATGTTTAACACAGCCAGATTTGGAAATTACAGCTGATGGCTGCAAATTCTTAGCAATCTGGAAAAAACCAGAGGGATTACTCTGGCACAGACCTAGAAGTAGAAACTGCAAGAGACTGAGAACTTTCAGATTGTATACAGCAGAGGTTGGCAGTGTTTGATCTCTCACACCTAAGTCCCACAGCCCCACTGAGGGAAGCAGTTTCAGTCTCTGGCTGACACTAATACAGAATGACAGAATAATAAACATTGGAAAAAATCTCTAAGATCATCAAGTCCAGCCTTGACCACCTTGCCAGGTAGACCATGGCATGAAGTACCATGTCCAGCTGTTTCTTAAGCACCTCCAAGGATGGTGACTCCATCACTTCCCTAGGAAATCAATTCCAATGCTTAAAAATCCCTTTAGTGAAGAAATTCCTCCTGATGTCCAGCCTGCACCTCCCCTGGTGCAGCTTGAGGCCATGTCCTCTCATTCTGTCTCCAGCTGCCTGGGAGAAGAGCCCAACCCCACCCCGGGTTGCACCCTCCTTTCAGGCAATTGTAGAGAGTGATAAGGTCACCCCTGAGCCTCCTCTTCTCTAGGCTAAACACCCCCAGCTCCCTTAGCTGGTCCTAATTAACCAGACCCTTCATCAGCTCCAGACCCTTCATCAGCTTTGTTGACCTTCTCTGGACTTGCTCCAGTACCTCTCATTTCTCCAAATCTGGTGACCTAGGATTACTGCTTTTTAAGAGAGGATATTTAATGGAAATGGCTGTATTCCACTTACACAACCTCCCAGATTTTGGGAGGATCTGAGCAACTCCCAGCACAGATCTTTTACATCCTGGCTGTGTGGTGTCCAAAGGACCACTCCTGTAGCTGAGAACCACCAGTCAGCAGTGCTTACCTACCATTCTTCTCTAGTCCCACACCTCAGTGCTCCCTGGCTGACTACTCATGTGCAAGGAAGGAAGTCTGGCTGGTGAATCTGCTCTGCTCAGCCAGTACTACACAGGCTCCCTTTTCCTTGCAAAGCTTGCCCATTAAATTCCCTTAAATAGTGCTTTGACAGCCTACAGCAGGAGGAATCCTGGATGAAAATCCTGCTTGTCTCATTGCCTCATTTAGTTGAAAATGTCCTCAGCTGCATCGGGGTTCCTCATACCATGTGCATTTCATTCTAAATATAGAAAATTCTCTTCCTGATATTTTGTACTTGAACTGTCATTTAATAAGTAGAGGGATGAGCACTATGATTCATCTGGAAAAAAAAGAAAAAAAATTCCTCCCATAATGATCCCCTCACTTCAGGCTTTGATCTCAAAAAACTTGACAGCAGCCATTTGTGCATCTATTCTGACACCACAGAAGGCAACCCAAGGCTCACTAGCAGTCCAAGGGTGAAGTTCTGGGGTGCAGCCATTACATTTGGCTGAAAGCATGTAAAAAGCAAATATAACCTACTCAGAGATTCTAGCCATGGGGAATTTTGTTTTTTCCAGAAACCTTGTGCGGCTTGCTTTCTGCATTTTATAAAAATGAAGAAACTCATTTAAGAACAACTTAACCTTGTGGATTTATGATTAAATTAACCTTTTGTTCAGATGTTCTTTGAACTGCAAGCTTTGCATTTTTATTAAAAACAAACAAACAAGCAAACCATTTAAAAAATGTGAACATTTGTCACAGTATGCCATCAGCTGTCCCCTCAGTTCCTCCCCTTCTATGGGTAGCAGATGTAATAAAATATTTTATCAGAGGAAGTGGTAAATTGTGCTACTGCACACTGGCCACCTACCTACAGACAAAGGCAGCCAAGCTCTCCTATCTAGCTATAAAATACAGTTAATGTGCAATTCATTCTCTAAAATATATATAACTAGCGAAGCTGATGAAAAAGTGTAAATAAATGTAAATTATTGATGTAATTACAAATAGGTAAGTACCACATGATTTAAAGAACACCTAAAGCTCAACAATCCCTGCCTTCATAAGAGCAGGACAGGAAAAGCAGCCATAGAGGGGAAGCTGCAGTAAAAGCATATCCTTCTGTAAATGAGTGTGTATAAATCCTACTGTAACACATAATGTAGGCAGGTAGACAGGAAGGTTCCTCTCTGTTAATAAGGCAGTGGATCACCTTGTCTACCTGCTTCACTTTAGTATGATCATCTGCAGGACCTCACCTCAAATCTTTGGGAGTTTTGTAGATATTTTACTATGTTGCATAGAGGAAGAAAATATGATATCCAGAATGTTGGTAACTCCAGTGTTTTAGACAGTACAACTTAAATGAACTGAACACAGGTATATTGTTATTTAAATATTCTCTGCATCTAGTTAGATCATGTTTGCTATAAAAAACATCTACTTAAGACAACGCAGCTTTGTGATAAAGCCAGTTTCCAACTGGCTTATAGGCAAACTGTGGAACTGTCTTCACTATCTTGTGCATTGTGGTCATAGCTGGAAAAGAAACAGTTTGCCTGTCATGTGAATTACGTTCAAGTATAGAAAAAGAAAGTTCACATTCCACACCAAGAAAGGTTTTTCAGTGGACATGTTAGCACATTTTACCACTGGAAAGCTTCTGCACTGTGACACTGCAGGGTTTTACAGCAGCACAGCATTTTCAGTCATAAAGGGAAGTGAAGTGGTTGAAGTGGTGAAGGCTGACTGGTCACTCCTTTGGCAGGGTTGGATGCCCAGGTGACAAACCCTGGCAAGCTTTTGTCTCCTGTAAAGCTACTTTAATAAATAGCAGTGTGAAGGGTAGACTTCACTGCATTTTGCACATGGCAGGAACATACTGGTACATTTTCACCTGGTTCACTCATGCAAGTGATGAGATCTTTAACTGATAAAACAAGGATTTGTATATTCCCTTTTCCTCTATTTACCTATTTTCTCTAGCTTCTGTTGGAAAATGTGTTAGAACCAAGAGGTATTTTCCAAAGCGTACATTTTTAATTTCTCAGGTTTATCTTGTCAAAAAATCAGCAGTATTTAGTAGAGAATTCAATGTAAGACCATTGATGACAATCACAAGCTTTGCTCTGTCTTTAATGAAAGGTCATGGCACTTAGTTTTCCATTTCCCTTTTCTTTTTCTCTTGCAGACTTTAGTCTTGGAAACAGGCTGAACTACACAGATTACCTACCAGCAGCTGGTTTACACTTAGAGGTGTAAACACCAAGCCCTCATTTTAGCAGCTTGCCCATTTGAGAGGACTCCAAAGCAGGACTGAAGTACTTTTAAGATCTTTTCAATGTAGTAATGGGAACAGAAAGAAGTTTCATCACACATGACAGCTGAATCCACAATGTTATAATGAAAATAGCACAACTAGCTCTGGGCAGTGAGAGACAGTCCTAGATCTTATCCTAGCTCTTCCCCAGAGGCAGTGCAGTGAGCTCACACAAGCCCTGCCATACAAATGGAGACACAGCCAGTTATCTGCCACATCTGCCCTCATCTTCCTCCACATCTGCAGCCCAGGACATGAACTGAGAAAATTCCCTGTTACATCTATTCCAACAGAAGTGATCTGAGCAGCTCAGTCAGTTCTTTGGGGTCCTTTTGGTGAAGCTCAAGTCTTAATGATCTGCATGCTCAGAATCCCATGTCCTCTTTATTCTTCCAGTACTCTTCTCCACTGCCACCCAAGCTGCTCCAAGCATCTTTGCATTTTGGGAACCTTCACTGCCCATGTCTACCAGAATATAAATAACTCTGGAGTGTATTTCTAGAGATCACACCCTCTTAAATATATGAGTTAAATGGATGCTGAATATTAATAAAACTTCACATGCAATTACAATACATGCAATACGTGCAACATACCCACCAACATGGGTAGGAGTTACAGGTTTTGAACAACCTCAATTGCACCTGTGGATAGCTAAAAATTCACTCAGCATATATATCATAAACTTTAGTAAATTGTTTGACATATTACCTAAAAACTGTTGTGTTTCGAAAGCATAGTCCCATATCATACCAATAGCACACACAGTTGAGAGACAACTGAGTTAACAAGAACCAATATAGAATTTTATGAAATAAAAGTATTCTTAAAGATTGTGTGTCTAGGTATCACAAAGATTCATTCAGCAATCCTAAGCAGCACTGAAACAAAAGACCAAAAAAAAAAAGGTAAATACATAAATCCCAACCAGGTTTGGGTATTTCTCTGGCAACTGTGTTCCAGACATGTACTGATATGGGGCTTAGTACAAAAATATACAGCCAGAGTAATATGAGAAGCTGGAATTAACTCATCTATTTGTTCCCTGACATGACCAGGAGTAGCTTCTTGTCAGTCCTGTTTACCAATGAAAATTCTGCCAACAGTAAGGTTAAACATTACCTGACTGACAAACATGAGAAGAAAGCCGGCCATTAGCTTGCTTATCTTTGGACATCATCACAGGTCTCAGCTGATGGGACAATATCATTTCATTCAGTTTTTGCTGCAATGCTAAGTAATCTTCAGATAATTTTGATATCTGAAAAATATATTTATACATTATTATAGAAATAAGTATACATTTTCCAAGGTAATCAAAGGTAAAATAGTGGACTAGAGAATTAATTTAAAAGGTATTGCTCCACCGACTGCAGTGCACACCCCTACCACATTTACCTAATATCTTGAAAAAAATAAAGATGGAAAAAAAAAGACACATAGAAAACTCAACACTGCAGTCCAGTCCTACAGCTACTTCTCATTGGTTCACACACATGGGCAGATGGTGCCTTGCTGATGCAAGATTGCTTCTACAGCTGTAGGCATACTTCTCTGCACATGTGCAAGTCTCTGACATTGGCACAGCAGCTTTTTTCATTTACAGGGACATTTCACAAGTGTACTGAATTAGGGACCTTGATGGGTAAACACACATTTGGAAGTCAAAGCTTTTGCATTTAATTTAAATCAGATTAACGTTACTTTTGCCAGTACTCTCTGACTTTTCTTCCTTCCTGGAAAGGCTGTTTTCTCTTCCTTCCTGAAAAGGCATTTTCATATAACACACATTACAAATTCTCTAGTTTAGAGAGCAAAGCCTTGGTGCCTTAGAAGTCAGTAAAATAACTTTGCCATTCTGTCACTGCTCAGAGTATTATCCTCCACCTACATTGCTTACAAGCTTCTTACCTGTCGTGAAAAGGCTGCCAAATCACAAGCCTCTTTCTCTGAGTCTCCCTTCAGTGTCTTAGAGTCTTCAGCCTCTGTACTGGTGCTTTCCCTACCTTTTGTTGTTTGGGGATTGTTATTTTGAACGTGTATTGCTTCTGTTGGCTCCTTTATTGTTTTCTCTTGACTTTTGCAAGGTAGTTTCCCTTCTTTTCTGAGTTGTCCTCTCCTTCTGTAACCCCGGTAATTGCTCTGAATTACTACTGCTGCCTTCTCTTTGTCTTCTGAACCTTGTTTTTCTGCCTCAGCTTGCTTCCATGAGCCTCTTCTTAGTGACTCTTTTCTTGTGATTCCTTTACCTCCTGTAGGCATCGCTGCTTCATGCTTTAGGTAGTTTCTTTCCACATCCCTGTCGGTCCTGGGCTGGACCACAGCAGATTCTTGATTTTCCCAGTCTGCACTGAGTGTGTCTTGATTATCTTGCTCTTGCTGGGGTCTAGGTTCAGCTGAGGTTTTGACAGAAGATTTGCTGGGTAACTCTTCCAAAGAATCCTGTTCTTCACCTTCACTAACCTCTTCTACTGCAAGGTTCTGCTTCACAGAAGCTGCCTCTCCTTCACTAGATGTTTGCTGTTGCTCCTCTACGTTCCCCGTGTCACTGTACCCAGAGCACTTGCTGTCCGTGACAGCACCAGGTTCATCTTGAGTCTCCTCACTTGCTACTTCTTCCAGTGTATCATTTTGAGCTGGCTGCAGTTGTGCTTCAAGAAATTCCACAGCAGATAATTCATCCTCTGCTATGGCAGCTGCTTCTTCTTCTGTTCTAGGGAGGGCACTCTCCACTTCAGTTGGACTTTCCTCAGGATCTTGAAGTTCTTCATCATTTTCCTTCTTGCTAATGGTTGCTGCATTTTCAATTTCTTGCTTTCTAAGTGATTCCCTGAACAGAACAGAGTTTTGGGCAAAAATTACAGCTGAAGGAGATGAAGAATAGAGACAACTTTACAACAATCTTTAGTGGTCTTTGTGTACTAACTGGCAATTTGATACATTGCAACATGGGAAAGATATAGTGCATATACCTAGAATTAAAGAAAGCAATTTCTGTTGTTGTTTTTATATCATTATTATTATTATTATTATTATTATTATTATTATTATTATTATCTCTTAAAGTGAAAAGGGATAATATTATTATCATCATCTCTTAAGTTAAAAGGGACATCCCTGTTAAACTTCATGGAATATTGCCAGGAAGATAATCTAGGTTGTGTGAGAGCTGATAAAACAGTAAAGAATTAATTTAAATGTTAACAAAAACATAAGGCATAAACCTCTTAGCATTTCAAGAATGTGTATATACACACAATCCTAAACGTATTCTATGTTTCCTCTGTCATCACCTTTGCTTATCTTGAACAGTGACTTAAAATGAGAACAGTTCCTTGCAGATATCTATCTCATCTTGTCTGAACATTTTTTTATTATGTGCTAATTCCAAAAAGAGACTCACCTATAGATTACATTAACATTACAGGTAGATACAGTTTTGTTGATCTTTCTCCTAAACGTGCCTTTATTCTTTGGGCTTGAAAAGATAAGAAAATTGCCTACTGCCATTAAAAACCTTCACATAAATATATGTTACTTCTGCATATATATCTAGAATAATCCTAATTTTCTTCACTCTTATCTCATAATGTTGTTATCCAGTGCTGTAATTATTGGAAAGGGACACGTTTGAGTGACATAAGAGAAAATAACACTACCTCTTGCTTTTGAAGACCTTCCTCTCCTTATATCCCCTGTAGTGAGACTGAATTGTTATTGCTGCTTTGTTTCTTGTTTCAGTTAGTTCTTTTCTCTTCTTCCTGAGTAAGTATCCTCTGGCAACTGATACAAATTGTAATGCAAAACAACCTTAGGCAACAAGCAATGGGTGCCATACACATTTCAGACAGTCAAATACTAACAGCATTAAACAAAAGCTAATAAGGAAATACAGACCAGGGTGCCTATTATGATTATGTTTCATCTGAAATGATTCCCATAAAACCTTTTTGAGATTTCAGAAAGCTGTACCCATTCTACATGAGGATACAAACAAGCTCTTTCTTCATAATTTGTTGGACTAAAGAAAACATAGGAAGATGCAGAATAAAACAGAAGCACAGACCTATACAAGTGCCTCTAGAACACAGTACTCTGAGCTTAATGTACCTGCTTTGCCTGATTCAGGCAATTGATTTGACTCTGTCTTTCATTTCCATGGGAAATGCCTGACTATCAGCCTGTAAAGATTACCAGGCTGTCAACTGGCACAGGCTTGGAATTAGCTGAACATTCAATAGATCTGAGAGAAACTGAGAATTTTATAGCTCAGCAGTTACAGAAGACTTAGCTCATGCTCCTTCTGCAAAGACTGATTATTCAAAATTAAAAGGCTCAGCATGAAAGATGTGCTAAGCCCCACAGTAACCAGGTGCACTGTGGCAGAGAAACTCCCTACCTGTGCTTTGTGGGAGGCACAAGGTTAATTTTCTGGTCTGAACCAGAAATAAGGACTCAAACATGGGCCTTCCCTGGGCCATGTAGGTGCTGACAGGTTACTGGGGCCTTGATGCAGTTGCCAGCACGTTGCTATCTGGTGCCATCTGAAATGCTCCAGGATAGCAAGGCATCCACATGGAGCTGGCGGAAAGAACAGGACAGATGGGACTTTCTGGACAGGAAAAGTTGGGTATACCAGGTGAAAGAAAGCTGGAGGCCAGACCAGATAACCAGGGCACCTCAAATGACACTAGATACCAGTATGAGGGCAAATGAGCTGAGCATTTGCTGATTTTAAATAAAATTATTCAAACCCTAGGCTCTACTGACTATAACATCAGTTTAGACACCTAGATCACATTTAGACATCTACACTGAAGTGTCCTACTCAAAAACTGAATTGCATTCAGAATCTTGCTTCAAAAACTTTTGAACTTGCAAATAATTTCCTAATGGGAACTGGCACAGTCTCCACTGTGCTGTGATTTGGACAAATCTGCAATTCCAGGGATTCAGCATAAATCCACTAATCCCTGGCAAAATAAAATAAAAACAACATAGTGTTTCATCAAAATATATCTGTTGAACTCTAACTCCAAATGCAGTACCAAGAGTATGGGGATAGTGGATTCAGGTGACTTAAATACCCTGTGGAAATGGTATATATGGGACTCTTCAACTCTGCTGAGAGTGTTTTGCATCATAGTGAAAAGATCAAGCTCACTTGAAAATAAGAAGGGAACATTAGCAGTCTGTTCCAACAAATTCATATAACTTAGTGCTAAGATTTATGTGCTTTAGCATTCCCCATTCATAACTTAGACCAGCTTGGGCTCCCTAGGTGCAGTCAATCCATGTAAGAAGCACCACAGAAAATGGGCATAAATTACACCTTGATAACTGGATATAGGATAAGAAACTACAAATACTTATTGGAAGCAGTACAATTGGATTTTATATTGCAGTCTGACAGAGTCTTAGAAAAGTGGAAATTATAAAGCACTTGGAATACTTCTTGAGTTTCTTGGACTTCTGAGACAATTATCTTTCCATTTTCATATAAAAATAACTCAACAGGACTAGTTTTGAAACAAATCAAGTTATCAATGGGCGTGCTAATATAAGCTGTATCTGATCTTTTTAGACTATTCTGGTTCACTTTTGGGGTTTTCTGAGAAGTTTGTAATGATATAGTTGCTGTCTAAGCTTTGTTTTCAAACTGGAAGAGGAGTTTTGTATTGCTTTAGAAATTAATGAGGGAAAAATGGAGAGCTAAATAAAAATGGACTTCATTTGAGTTTTGGCTTCTTGTGCACTGAAAAAGTTGAAATGCAACTGCAGACAGAGAAGGTGGACAAAAAGAAACATTTGGGACATTAACAGAGTGAAGTGGTAAGTTTATACTTTTTCATTTGCTAAATATCCTAATATAATTGGCTGTGTTCAGATGTGTAATAATTTTTGGCACATTACTGGATGTTATGCTGGTTTTAGATTGTTTTCTACAATGAAGTTCTACCAACTGCAGTGAAGTGATCTTCAGTACACACTGGTCCAATGCAATTACTGAATGTATCTGACAATAATTAAAACCAACACTGATGGTGGTATATACTCATGAAGGCATATCTGAGGCTGTTTAAATCTAGATAGCCTGGGTACTGGCAACACTAGCTTGTATTTGGGTTGCCACCTTTTTAATCACTGAATAGGCTGTGCAGATTTGTGCCAGCTATTTTTACAGAATCATAAAATCATAGAATGGTTTGGGTTGGAAGGGATCCTAAAGATCATCTAGTTCTAACCCTGCTGCCTCAGGGATAGGGATACCTTCCACTAGACAAGGTTGCTCAGAGCCCCATCCAACCTGGCCTTCAATTCTGTATCTCTCCAGCTGTTCTGCTCCTGATTTCAGAGCTGCCTAGACTGTGTCTAGCTTGGGGATGTCTCTGCAGGGACGGGGGGACCAAAGTACAGGGAGGAAAAAGGGGTGTCCCATAGCAACACCTGGGCCCAGGGCCATTATGGCTGCAAAAGAGAAACAAAGCGATGGCGAAAAACAAGAAAAGACATGAGTGAATTTACAGTTTGCAGTCTTCCCAAATCTAACCATTACTGAAACATAACAAACCCTATTCCTAATTGAGCAGCACCCATACACACATGATATGCAGACAGTGTTGTGTGGGTTACAACAACACCCATAGCTGGGCTGCTGTAGTACTCAGACTAGGAGTGACAAGGTTTGCTATGGCATTTGAGCATCCTACTTCACAGCAGTGGAAAATGCCTACATCACTCTGAGGTGCAGGTAACAGAATAGAGTGACCCATTTCAGCCACTGTATATAGACATATAATAGATAAGTTATACCTCAGAACATGCAAATGAGCATAGTCAATCAGTGTAGCAAGAATCTGGGTCAACATACTGTGTATGGATAGCACATTAAAAGCCAAGAAAGCAAACAGTTCTTACTTGCTTGTAATTTGGTAATGTATTCTTCCACTTTTTTATTATGCTTTGCATTTTTGTATTCTTTACGAGCAACAAAACCCCTGTAAGCTGAAAAGAGATGTTAAAAACCAGGTAATCCACTAGGTACAAAAAAGAATAAAAATATTCTGGAATTACAGATCTCTATCAAAATGTTCATAATGTTCATGCAGGCTTTATGTTTCAAAAACATGGCAAACAAGCATAAATAGTAAATCTACATAAAAATACATTTTCTGGTGAATAGAGTTATTATGAAATAAATGAATATAAACCATAAGATAATCAGAATCTAAAATAAGATTATGTTTGCAAGTATTAAAAAAATCAGTTGATGTCTCCACCAACAGGGTAATTTGCCTTATTATCTAGGACAGTTAATATATTTTATTTTCATTATTACATTATATAACCTTGTCAGTGCATGCCAGAATATTTATTAATAAGAGTATCATCTGTGCAATCACATCCTTCCATTCTTAAAATTGCCTTTTAAATATAACACTGATAAATGTAATCTCAGTAAAGAGATTGTCATAACCTGGTTAAAAGAAATTTTTCTTCATAAGACAGATATGACCAAGTATAACATATTTTGTCAAATGTAACAGCAGGAAAAGAGCAAAATCCCCATCCAGCATGCACACTAATCTATCAACTGTACATATGCACTAGCTTTAAGCAAAATGTTAAATGTTTTAAAGATATTACCTGACTGTATTTTAATAGCACTTTGTTCCCTTTGTTCCTTTATCTTTTTGTATCTCCTTGAACCCAGCCACCCTCTGACATAAGCTTGGATCAAAATAATCATGTCAACTGTCTCCTTCCTCATTAAATTCAGCTGCTCCACATGATAGTATTTGAGGAATACCTTAAAAAGAGAAACAAAAGTTTTAGTTACCTTCCCAGTCCTTTATTCACTCAGTCCATTTAACATCAGCAAGAGTTACAAGTTGGTTTCAAATGATGAACAGACCCTTCAGTTGTAGTACCTAAAGGATCATTCTTAGAGATAGCACTTTCATTGTTTGGGATATTAGTTTACCTTACTCTTCTCCTCAGCATCTTTAGTCAGTCCCTGCTTATTAATTTTTTTATGGCAAGATTTTTAAAGTTTCAGTGCAAACCTTCAGTCTGTAACTATAAATCTGTTTTCAAAACTACAAGGCTGACAGTTTTGTTAACCTCACAAATCTAATGTATGTTACATAAATGTGATCCAAATCTGGAACCTTCAATTTCTCCATTTCCCAATTTTAAACCTAAAGCATAATTTATTTACTAAATTGCTTTTATCAAGCATGAAACTCACATAAGTCCTGAAAAATGAATCCAGCACAAGGGTCACCAACACATTCCTGGTGTATATTAAGGACTTTGCTTTTTAAAAAGAGTAGAGACCATGAGCTACTCCAACCAAATGGGTGAGAAAACAAATTGTTTAATATGTTAACAATGGCATACTGGAATGAAGAAGATGCAGTATATTAAAAAATTACTTTAGTTTTTCCAAGAACCCAGTTGTCAAGGTGGGCTTTTTCCAAGATGGCAGCACAGGTCTCCGGGCTGACTGGAGGATCATCATTTGTTTTGTAACAGATGAGGTAATACCTAAAGACAAATGCATGATTCTTTATTTGATTAATGGAGGCTAATACATGCAAATACATTTAAACCATTCTTTTAAGTACTAAAAAAAAAAATTGCATGAAAGAAAACATAGCACTTTAAGTAATAAAGAAAAAATTGCATGAAAGAAAAAAAACAGCATATGAAAGAAAGTGCAGTTATTTATACACAGTACTAAGAAACTCAATGAAAAGTGGATAAATGACATATTGCACACCCTGGAGGGGTTTTTAATTCTATACCAACACCAGAAGGTTTTAAAAAGAATTCAACCCAAGTAGAATAGCGCACCATTTCTTTTCTGCTCACTACATTCTGTGAAAGTGATTTCAGTGGCAATAAAAAAATTAAAAAAAAATTTAAAAGCTTTTCAGCCTAAATTATATTAATTCATATTTAGAAATGTCACGAAAATTTACTATCTTGTCTCATGTCCTAGACCATCTACCTTTGAGATACTTAATATCTCAATAGATGCTGAGATGCATCCCAGCTCTTGTTAGGTCCTTGGAATCAGTTTTGCAGATCCTTTTGGAACATGTAAGTGCCATTGTGACACATCATCTGTAAGCACTTAATCTGGCAAACTCATTACTCAGAATTAATTCTGACTAGGAAAAGAGGTCACGATGCTCACTCATAAAAATTACCTGTGATACACCAGCTCAGCTGCTGGATAGAAAACACTTGTTTGTTCCAGGACTTTCCAAAATGCTCTATAACAAAATGAACCGTATCTATCTTGGCTTTTTAATTTAAGAAAATTACATTAATTATGTGTACTTCCTGACACTACATTCTTCTTTTTTTCTTGTTATTCAGCCTTTAAACACAAAGCCTGGGTTTACCAGCTTTAAATGATGGTAACAGTTTGCTCATGGAATAATGAAAAAAGAGACAATGTCGATTTCTTCATTATTGCCAACAGTTCCCTTTTTTTTCTTTTTGTAAAGCACAATGAATTGGCTTATTTTTATTACAACCAAATAATGATGCCATTATCTCAGGTCTACCTGTAACTCTCAACTATTATAAAAACCCAAAATAAGACATACGTTTAATAAAAATCCTTTTTCCTTTGAGGGTCACCTCCTCAGTGCCAGAGATCTGCATAGCCTCACTGTAATCAGGGGCACAGTCTCTAGAGAGGTACCCCATTATGTTTACTGCTTTTATCTATGTTATTTGAACAGTTGAGTTTGGGGTTTTTTTTTTTTTTTAATAAAAAGCTGTCACCAAAACCTACAGCCCATCCTGTAGTGATAACTATCTCTTTCCATGCTGCACTCTTCTAAAAGCTGCATTCTTCCAAAACAGCAACAGTTCCAGGATTATTTTTTTCCAGAAACAGGACTTTAAAAACATCCCTTTGCTGTTTCCCTCTCATCTCATGCACCTGCAGCACTCTGCTGCTAGCTCTCTCTTTCTAATGCTTCTGTCTAAATAGGTGATGCTTGCTTCTTGCCAGTTTTGATCTCCATTCCACACAACTGTGTTCTGATTGAGACAAATACTCAGGGTCTTTATTTGTAAGAGAGAAGTACAGATTTTTGGGATGGAGGAAGAAGGTAGTTAAAGGAATAATACAACCACACTGAGTTCACTGAGTTCTACTTCTTAACAAGTGACTAATACTTACAAATTATATTTTAAACAACACTATGCACTCAATAAACTTTTCAGCCCTAGACTAGAAATCCCAAATTATCATCTATGCTGCACAAGCAGATGTTGCACAGTGCTGAAGGTTGGGAGCTAGAGAAACTGTGGTGTTCCTTGGATGCTGTGGCTGCAAATTCTTGGCTTTAATTTGAATTAATAAAGTAATACATTTTTAATACTCAAGTCCTTGAAGAAACTTGCAGAGTATAAGCAAGTAAATTTTTACCCAAATGCTCAGAGAGCCTGAAAAATCATTCTGTGATTCATCATCTTCCCTATCCATCGAAAAAAGGTTACTAATCTTGTGCTTGACCTACTCTTGGTCACCCAGTCTATAACCTTCTGTTTCACTGGAAATATCCTTGTATTTCTTTTCAAAGACCATGCCAAAAACACTGCTGGTGCTTAACAAGCACTGGACAGCAATTGTAGGAGAGAAAAGAGCTTCTTCACGTCGATGTTACCGTTTTATGAAGTTAGCGAAGAGTATACGATGTGAATAACCCTGTCTTCGAATCCGTGCTGTCTCCAGAATTCCTGTGTAGCGCAGCTGAACCAACACTTTTTCTTTGTCAAACTTGTTTGCCTGCCGGTCGTTGTTTGGCTTGATGCACCTGACAAAATGAGGCTGGCCAACGACCATTTTGGATAACAAATCCATCAGAGAATACTGCAAAAAAGTAACAAGAGATCTGTCACCAGGATACTTACAAAACTGGGATACAGGTCCACGTGTAGTTGAAATTTTATTTCTTATGATCAGAATAATGTCCAAAACCATATACATGTCATTAAGCTGATACTTCAAGAGTAGATGAAGTAAATGACCCAAAGACAATTCTAGCTTTTCTAAGCTACTAGTGTATACTACTTGAGAGAAACACTGATTCCAAATAAATGTACCAAATTTCATCCAGAACATTCTCACAGATTTCCATGATGTCCAACAGATGACAGAACACTTACACTCCTTACATTTACTAGCTTATCTTGGAACTTTGCTAGTAATTACAGCCATTTTCCTTTTTATTGTTGTCATCTATTTGAAGACCCTTGTTCACCCAGAGAGTAAATCATCCATCTATGGATGGGAAGTGGAACAGCAGCAAGCCAGTAAATATTTCAATTCCTTCATTAGACTGGAGGAAATGAAGGCTACCCCAGTTCAACGGCTGGTTGAACTGCTCTGATCTTGGTGTGTCCTGTTCATTGTGTAGACTGATGGTGATACTATAACAGCCCTGCCAAGAGGAAACTTCCAAGGAGGGCAAAGCTGGAAGATCACAATTCCAAAGCTGCATTTTTCTCACCTCACCAGAGTACCAGGCTAGCAGAGGGGATGCAGCCTGTAGCTCCCTATGTCAGATGAGGGGAATCTGACTGTAAACAACCTTGACTGGTGTTTTGAAAAATTGCTTCATGGGAGGATCTTATTAAAACACAAATGAAGAGGCTCATTCCTCAAGATTCAACAGCAAGAGGCAGCCAGGAGGTAATGCAGCTCAGTAGTAGGTTGGTTATACGAAGCCAGTGTAGGACATCAAGAGCCATATGTTTTCTATTAAAATGTGCAATTCCGTTCTGGACAGAAGCTGCACCATACAGCAAAATGCTTAATTAGCTCCATCACCAGTGTGCCAACTCAACACAAACAAGTAGGACACACTAATGGATATCTTTTATTCCATGCAGTCTGAGGTGGCATATGCTTTTCTCAGTCACCCACAGATTTCTGTGTATGAGTAAACCAGTGGGGCTGAAGGTGAATTTTCATTTAAGAGCATTAGCTATCATGATCTGAGCAAGGATGTCCATGGCAGAAAATAGTATCAGAAAAGTGTAAACATAATTAACTCATTTGCAGCCTCTGATGCTAGAAGTGCTGATAATGCACTGAATCATAGACAGTAATTTGAACGAGATTCAATGTATTTTTCCATCAAGAATATTTGAATAGCTTATAGCTTTGGACCACTGTGGTACCTAAACTGAAATTACCCTTCACAGTCCACAAAGCTGGGCAACTGTATCTAAAAAAGAGAGATCTGGCTCCTCATTGTTCTGACATAGAAGTAAGTGAACTCTTACAGGTCATAAAATCATAAAATATATTGACTTGGAAAGAGCTCATTGGGATCATCACGTCCAACTCCTGGCCCTGCGCAGGACACCCCAAGAATCACACCATGTGCCTGAGAGTATTGCTCCTGGAACTATGTCAGGCTGGTGCTGTGACCATTTCCTTGGAGAGCTGGTTCCAGGGCCCAGCCACCCTCTGGGTGAAGAACTTTTTCCTGATATCCAACATAAACCTCCCCTGACTCAGCTTTGTGCCCTTCCCTTGTATCCTGTCACTGGTCATGAGAGTGAAGAGATCAGTATCTGCCCTTCATCTTCCCCTCGTGAGGATGTTGAAGGTCACAATGAGGTCTCCCCTCAGCCTCCCCTTCTCCAGGCTGGACAGACCAAGTGACTTCAGCTGCTTCTCATATGGGTCCCCTCCAGATCCTTCACCATCCTCATGGCCCTCCTTTGGATGCTCTTCTCTGGTTTAATCTCTTTCTTATATTGTGGCACCCAGAACTGCCCCCAGCACTCGAGGTGAGGCAGTCCCAGTGCAGAGCAGAGCAGGACAATCCCCTCCCTTGCCCTGCTGGCCATGCTGTCCCTGATGCCTCCCAGGACAGGGCTGGCCCTCCTGGCTGCCAGGGCACTGCTGGCTCAGTTTCCTTCTTGCCACAGACCAGGACCCCCAGATCTCTCTGTGGCACTGCTCACTAGCCTCTTATTCCCCAGTCTCTACACACAACCAGGGCTGCCCCATCCCAGGTGCAGAATTTGGCCATTGTCTTTCTGAATTGTCATATGGTTGGTGATTGCCCAGCCCTCTGATTTGTTGAGGTCTCTCTGCAGGGCCTCTCTGCTCTCAAGGAAGTCGACAGCTCCTCTCAATTTAGTGTCATCAGCCAACTTGGTATTCCTTTGAGCTGTGCGCCAAATTCATCATGAACATCCCCCCAGCCACTTTATGGTTTGCTGGGAGAGATGACTAAACAAGAGTTGGAAATTCAGAGCAGAACCAACTCTGTGCACCACTTCAGATGCTCTTCACTGCTATTTGCTATTTTAGGACCAGCAGCACAGCCAGTGCTTGGGAAGGTCCAGAGCACTGCTGAAGGAGCCATCAGGATGAACTCTGGGCAGCTTCTGTGCAGTGATCATCAAGAACTTTCTCTGGAACTCCTGCTTCCAATTAATTTTGCCCTCTTTCTTAAACTCTTAAGGAAATGCTATACCACTAATGTCCAATCTCCCTTTATCTTCTTTGGTAGAAAAACAAGCAAGTGAAAGATTAATATTGATCATCATACATCATCATGAAGCAATGTGGCTGTGTAATCAAGTACAGTTAAAGATGAAACATCACAATCTCCTCGAGATATTTGTACTGCACAGACTGCTGCACCATATATGCAGTTCATAAACTCTAAATGGATCACTACTGACTCTAACTCAACAGGCGAATTTCAAAAAGTAAAAGAATAAACATTTTCTGTACTCTAGAAATATTTATTAAAAGATCTGACATCTTACTCTAAAATAAGAAGCAACTGTCTGTGTTTTCATGCTGGTTGTCTCTCTTGGATGATGTCCAGTATCTCCTGCTTCATTCTATAAAGATGGAGAAAAAAAATTACACTTTATATCTCTAGTTAGCCTGCAGTGCCCTTTCCAATGCCCCAAGAAAGCAGCCCTCAGAGAACATAAATAATTTTAGAAGTATTCCAAACAGCAAAATTTACAGCATGATCACTAGCACAAATCTATTACACCAATACTTTGCTACACAATACACAAACTTTCACACACACAAAGGGCACAAATTGGTAACAGAGCATCTAATAGCTGCCACAAATAACTGGACAATGTCTGAGGTCCTGTCTGTTATTTCATCATCACTGTTAATTTTACAGTTTTCTAAGGAACGTGGCTATACTCCACACCAATATTTTAATTTCTCTTTTTGCTACAATACAGCTGGGAAATAGTATTTTTTTTCCCCTGAAGTTGTTATAAAACTATAGCCAGAAAGAAGGGAAATGTTAGGTTTTTACCTCACGGAAGGAATATGAATTGCACAACACAAAGATATCCAGCTAAACAGAAAAGAAAATAGAAGAGGGAGAAAAACCAAGGAAGGGGTTACTCGCTTACTTTCAATAGCAAAACAGCTACTGCCTTTCTAGTTTAAATAAGGCTTCAATCAGAATCACAAAATCAGTTTTCTCACCTTTGTATGACTGATTGATTTTTGGGAGGTCCACATTTGATAACTGATTGTAGTTTTGCTTTTGGTGTGTGCCAGGTTACCTATGGGAAGATGAAAGAAAGTAACCTACCAAAGTGCTTACATTTCATCTAAACTAAGAATGATCCTGAACCACCTTATTCATGCCCCCAGTGCAACCATATGATTATAAAGGTCATTGACTTTTTCAGAGCGTGTCCTTGTTTCCCCTTTAACTCTTGGGATGGAATGAGCTCTGAAGAAGTTGCATGAACAGAGAACATGTTTGGTTTTTTTTTTCTCCTTCAGCTCATATGTCATCTACTAGATAAAAAAATAAAGAAACAGACTGCTCTACAAGGTAAGATAGATACATCTTAGAGCATCCATGTGGTTTTACCCTAAGAATGTTACTGTACTATTTTAGTTCTAATGCTACATATTAGTTAAAGAAAAATGTGCTAATACCCTTCTCTAGCCCTGAGGAATAGTGACATGGCATGACCCAAGATTATACACCTAAACTCTACTGTTTACAACTCTTTCAACCCCTGGTAAAAATAAGATTGTATCTTTCCACAGAACTTGCTGGAAACCATCACTGGCCTGTCCTTTCTCTCAAGTATGGCTGGGTATTCCTGGGTGGCTACTAGCTGACAAGGAACCAAAACTGTGCCAGGGAGGCATTTTAACCATTGATCAGAATGAGCAGCCCTGTGGGAATGTTTCAGCTACTGTTCACTGGCTCTGTTTGGTTTTCTAGCAGAGGCAAAGTCTTAAGGCTCTAACTCTGGAACGCTAAGCCAAGCAATACCTTCATTATGATGACTTTGAAGGACTAGGTGCATTGACATGCTTTACACAGACACTGGTCTTTTCAAGGAATAATGAAAATTCTTCTGAGCTTTCCATCATGTCTCTCTGTGTTGATAAAATCTAAACATTGCTGCATGCTGCCACTGCTTCTGCTAATAACATAACACCTCTGGGATCTCCCTCTCCACTGGGAGAGTCTGTATCTCTCTGTGCTCAGCTACTACCAGGAAGAGGTGGATAAGAGTTGGAATAACAGTTGCAAATATGTGTCATGGTAATGAATCTGCTATTATATGATGATATCAAGGCCTAAACCTCCCTGGGGTTCAGCTGAATATCACAGGGTGGGAAGGAAAAAGAGAGGATTACTCACAGCTAACTTTAGCTATCTGAAAGTGAGGTGTCTACAGGATCTCTGCTGTATTCAGTGGAGAGAGACACCTTCAGAGGAGATTTTTCCCATCCCAAGAGAAACACCTGAGATAGGCAAGATGGGTTGGACTTTGGGTAATTCTCTACAATAACTCTGATTCTAGATAAATAACACGGATCAGAAACCTAACTTAGTTGGCTATAGCTGGAAGGTCTGAGTAAGTTTTGAAACACTACATGCAGCATTTCACAATATTTAACAAGACTAAAACAGCCTTCAGAGTTGTCTTGCAAAACATTAAGACTTGGGATTAGTTCTTGGAATGCTTACTTGGACTCTATGGAAATTATAGTTTAGTATATAAGCATATATCAACAAGTCAAAAACTTCAGGTAAGGGCATTAAGCTCTGTGCTTTCCCAGGAACACTCGCTTAAAATAAAATTCCAAGACCAAATTTTGCATTCTAATAGAAAAGCTCCCTTTGTAAAGAACAGAAGCCTTGCCAAAACCTCAGCTTCTGTAAGTTATGATAACATTTTCATTTCCATTAGGCTCTTCCAATTTAGTTTTTCTGTTCTGTTAGAAATATGTCTCCCATGTAATTGTACAAGAAAGTAATGTTGTAAAGTACTTACTGTATGGCATCAATGCCATCACACAGGGAGTACTACAACACAGTAACAAACTGGTTGTAAGGAGTCTTACCCATCATCCTGCAGTAGAAGGCAGGGCACTTCACAAGGACATAGTTCAAACAAGGTACAATTTAAGAGTAATTTCTGTAGAGCCAGTTTTATTCCTCCACCTCTACTTAAGAATTTCTTCAGGAAGAGCTTACTACAAGGACCCCATCAGTTACCTATTGTAAAGAACTCTAAGGCTGAAAATAGAGGAGTGCCTTCTCAGTCTGTGCAGCAGATGTTAGGAGCCCCAACTTTTGTTCTGTACCACTTTGAAATAAATTGCACTGAGGCAATTTATGTATGCCCTGTTCAAAACAGGCCAGTGACTTACCTGATCCTTCCTGTTCAGTCCTCAGCTCAAGAGATGCACTCCACTCCCTGTCTTGATCCCCTACCTTGAAGACAGGACCCTGAAAGAAGTCTCTACCACTTCCTTGGCACTTGACCAGACCAATACCTCCCCTGCAGCTTGAGACGGCTGCAGCTCCATTCAGTATAGATTGCATGGTTGGAAAGTGAAGTCACAAAGTGTATAATGTCATCAATGAGTGGTCATATGAAGCCTAGCAGTGGTCATCATGAAGGCTGGAGAAAACGAGAAAAAGAAGACCACCACACAGCAATACCTGTTTTTGTGAGAGGGTGAGTTACCAGCTGTCGCGTCAGGTTGTTTTCAGATGATCGCAGCAGCAGCACAATATCAGCTGGCAGAGTATCTCTATTTTTGGCTAGGAATCCACTTGCATTATACAGAACCTGTTTAAAAAGTGCATTTATGCATTTTCTTGGATTTTGAAAATTAATTATAAATTTAAGTTTTCTGGAATAGGGCTTTTACTTTAACAAGATACACAAATAGTTTTTCCACCATCAGGCTCACTCTCACTTCCAGTCTTCTTTTTTGATCACTGAAAGTTCTACCTTTTCAATACTGAGATATTGTGCAAATCACTAAAAGCAAATCTGTAATTTCAAAGTAGCTTGAGACATTTATTTTTCCTAATGCAGGTAGTAGTTTTAACCTGTGTGGATTTATCACCAGGACAAGTGTATTGCAGTCCTCCTTTACACCTGTATATGTGCTAATGCACAATTAACACAATAATTAATGTACTTTTTCAACCACATCACACAGGATTGACTATGATATGACTGTACAGTCTTTCTGTGCTATTCATATTATATTCATTCTGTGCAGTCCTGGACTTAGGACTTAATACTCTTCCTAGGGATCTCTGTATTAATTGTAGAGGAAGTTTGCAGAATCACAATCTGTATATTGGCAACTGAAATCTCTCTAAAAATTCCAAGAATGGCGTATCTAATTCAAAATGTAACTTCAGGGTTCTATCTCGATGGTCTAAGGGATTCACAAGAAAACTTGACCTGTCAAGAGGGGTAGAAGATACTGGGGCACATAATTATTAAAAAAACCATCACAGAACAACTCAGCAACAGTCTTAAATGATGAAAAAGACTTGTAAAGGAAGAGGAAATAAATTGTTCTCCAGTTCCAAAGTAAGCTGGACTAGGGACAATGAATTTACATGGCAGCAATGGAGACATAAGTTAGACAGCACAACAAACTTCCTAATGAAAGAGTTTTTTGAACACTGATGGGGCACTGGTGTAATTCCCCATCTTCAGTGCCTGGTAACAGGAATGGTAGAGGGAGACCTGGCTTTCCACTCCTTGCAGTGAGTTATGCTATGCTGGTGAAATGCAACTCAGCCGGAGGTGGGGTTCAGAGGAGTTACAAGAGGCTCTTTGTAGCTGGCTGTCTTATGCAAGGGGTAAGGTATTTTCCATCAGCTCTATTTGGGCAGTATTTGTCTCCTCCCAGGCCAGCTGCTCCAGCACTGCACAGACCCAACATGGTTTCCCGTGTGAGACATGAGAGCTCACTCTGCCTTTAGAAGAGCACAGAAGGAGATGGGAACTCCTGCTTTCATAAGGCAGGTTCAGGTGACCAGTGCCATCCTGCTGCAGTGTAACAGCAGCTCCTCCTGTGTTTGCATGGCTGCACCTTGTGTGGGAGGGAAGGAAGTGGCGGAAGGAAGGAAGGAAGGAAGGAAGGAAGGAAGGAAGGAAGGAAGCTGCTGCTCACTGAATGAAGCAAGAAGCAGGGCCTGCACTCTCTGTCTGGCTGATGACAAAGAACAGAACTAAGAAAGGTTGATAGTGTGTAGGAGGTAGTAGAAAGAATGGAGCTGGGTCATGGTTAGAAACAGTGGGAACAAGCATGGTGCAGGACTTTGAGGAACTAAGGGGAAGAGCACTGAGTTGCATTACATATCAGTTATGTTTTGGGTCTTCTATAATACAGTTAGTTCATTTACCTGGTGACATTTAATAAAAATACACTCCTGCTATTGCTTTTTTTAAAAATGAGGGATAATGACTTTTCAATTGACTTTTGATAAGTAAGGTACTGCCAACATTCCCATTCTTCAGTCTGGACTGAAGAGACAACTGTTGAGAACCACCCCAGATGACCTCTTCTACTTCCTTCCAGCCCTACTATTCCACAATCCCCAACTAACATCATCAGGTGTCTTACCTTTCCTGCATAATGATAAATTCCAAAGGTTAGATCTACTCTTTTGGGTCTCCAAAAATATTTTGATTTCAAATTATCTTCAAATTTTTCTGAAAGGAAACACATAGCTTATCTTACTGAGTTATTGTACAGTCATTCTCTTCTGAAGCTGCATCCCTCCAAGGAGATTTCCTGACTTTTCAGCCAATGCAGAGGCACAAAACAGGCACTGATGTTTCCAAGAACAGAGATACCATAATGGTCTTGTAACAAAAGTTACTGGATAGAGAATATGGGAGATCTTGGACAAGTTACTTACTTTGTTCCAATTTTTTTAATGTGTGACCTCAGAAAATCATGGAATCATAGAATCATTAAGGTAGGAAAAGAAATGTCTAAGATCATTGAGTCCAACCTTTAATCCAGCACCACTCTGTTCACCACTAAGCCATGTCCCCAGGTGCCACATCCACATATGTTTTGAACACTTCCAGGGCTTGCCTTTCTAAGATTTTTATCTACATGTATGAAAAAATGCAGAAATCTTTCCTAAGGATTCCTTGAGGAGTTGTGAGAAAACATTCATTGGTTGAGTGCTTCTGTACTGTAGACTAAAAAGCATGAGGATAAAAGAACAACAAGCTCATACAATTGCTTAACATGGGCATTGTTACTGGATGTTATTAGGTTTTTTGATTGGGTGTTGGCTATAACACCCAATTTGACATTTTGCACATTCAAAAATGAATAATACCAGTATTATTCAAAAATGAATCATATTATTATTAATAATACCAGTATTATTCAAAAATGAATAATACCAATATTATTCAAAAGTGAATAATACAAATAATATTATCTGCACAGAAATACCACTAAAATAATGAAGTCAATGGCAATTGCAGCTACTCAACAGCACTGAAATATTCAGGATCTGAATTACAGTGACTTTAGGTGTTTTAATTTTAATTTGTGAATAGAAAACACTCAGAAAGCATAATTTGCTGAAAGGCACTGAAGCATGTTTGCAGTCATTACTCTTAAAAAGTATTAAACTTCTTGCTCAGATACTGCTCATCAAAAATCTCAGACCTGAACATGACTGAACTTTGCAAACAGTGTTCTTGGTCTATGAACCCAGAGTTTTAACTCAGTTTGATCTTCACTCTTCCAGCTCTGCAGCAAAAAATTCCTGAAGGCAGGAGAATTCAGGATCAAATGGATCCTGGATCAGCAGCTTAGGTTCATTTGTACTCTTGATGTTTCTCTTTGAACTTCAAGGACTCAACCATCCCAGCACGCACGTCTCCCTCAAACACACTGGCACTGAAATGGGGGCTCACTAAAAGCATAACTAGCATGTAGTCTGAACTGTATGTGCCAAACAGAAATGGAACAGAAGACAAGCTGTAAAACTGAAATGAACCATATACTTACCTACAAGTGTCTGATCTGTTGCTTGTGGGAATCGACTTTCCTCATCCAGCAGAGACAATAAACCCATTGGTTTCTGCAGGAACATATCTAGGAGAGGCCTGTTGTCCTCGTATTCTATAACTCTTGCATCAACACCTTCGTAAAGGTATTCATTCTGCAGCAAGAAACAGAAGGCATGCTTTGTCTGTGTATACAGAACCACTTCAGAAAATAATTCACAAAATGTCAATTGCAGCAAATTAAAACTGCATTGAGAAAGCATGCCTCAGGGCTAAAGCCATCAAGATTCTGCAGAAACAAATGTCAGCTGGGATTTTGGTTTTGAATATAAGTTCAATACTCCTATGGCATATTTGGTTAAGTAAGATACTTTACAGGAATAGCAAGAATTAAAGAAACAGAGTTGAAGTATATAAAGTATATTGTTTGCAAATAGAGACCTCAGGGTCTGTTTATTTCTCTGGTCTGAAATGTAGAAAATTTCTTAACCATTTAGAGCTATATTTACATTCCCAACTCATTGCCCAGATCCAAGTGATGGCTAAGATCTACAAAAGTGACTACAGGTTCCAGTGGCTTTACTTGTTTGATCACCCTCCTCAAACACCTGGAAAAATTCTTAAGTGGAGAAGAAAGGTGCACACACTTTCTAAAAATTAAAGAATTGTGCACATACTTCCTAAGAATTAAATAAATTGACTCAGATTTGCTTCTAACACATTTTCATTCCTTTTAAGGGACTAGGGAAAGGTATTCCCCAAGATTTAAAAACAACAAAAAAGCTGGTGGGGTGAACTTCTTTGTTTGCTTTTTTTGTTTGGTTTGGTCTGGCTGGTTTTTTTCCTGAAGACTGCAAATATCTGGATTCCTTCCACACTAGGAAAAAAACAAAAACCAAATGCATCCACAACGTGTTGCGATGGTTTTATCTTGACTATAATTTAGATTATAGCTGGAGAATACAAGAATGACCTTCCTTAATCTTTTAGCAAGGCAGAGGATAGCTGTAGTTTTACCAAGAGAAGGTTGCTCTAGGGACTACCACCCCCCTTATTTCTGCTTGAATTAGGTAAAGCAAGAGCAGTTTTCTACCACACAATGCTCCTGTTTGTGTCAGGGATGGCTTCAGTCCTGTGCAGGCTGTACTGTGAAACACAGAGCTTTTGATCTACTTTAAAAATCATCCCTCTGACAAAGGATAGTACTTAATGAGTGTTGTATTTATGTGTGGTGTTAACATCACAGTTTGGCATCCTGAATTCATTGTGAGAAGTGTCACAAGAATGAATGATGGCTAATATTAATGAGTTCAAAGACCTCTAACCTTGGAAGACCTCTTATGTGTCATTCACTTGAGTCTGAATGAAGGCAACACATTGAGCATTTAAAAAAGAAGTTAACTTTCATATACAACAGAAAAGCACCTGTTTCATACCTCTTAATCTCAGAGAAACAACAAAAGGCACAAAATCAATAAGACTGGTCTAAAAATACAGGCACAAATAAAAATCTGCTGATCCATTTGAAAGAGGACACAAAATATATACCTAAACCCTTCCAGTATCCAGACTGATGTAATTTCCCAGGATGCTCTTCACTCTAAGGATAGGTTATAATTCAGTTTATATGCCACACAAGGGTGTAATCAGTAAGAATCTCACCTACAGCCCCATGAGGACTCCTCATTTGAGACAAATAACATTAACCTCATTCGTGTCTCCCCTGAAGCAGTGGACAGGTGGAGTTTTGCTTTTTAATTTAATCAATGACCTGAGTAGCAGGACAAGACAGGAGAGTAATAAATGTATCACTGATATAGGTGAGAAGTTAATTATACACCTGTAGGAGCTGGTGGCAGAAAGGGAATGAGTCTGTGTTATCTCCCAGAGATAACATGGGAGTAGGGGCAGTTTAACTGAGGGCTACAGCTACACTGACACACAGATCTTCATGGAACCAGCTGTTACTGCTTAGGATTATCTAGAGTACCCTTATCAAGGGGGCAAGGGGAAGAGACTGCTCAGGATGGATCTATCAGAGGAGAGTGTTTCTGTGACACTCGGGCATCCTCAAACCAGCTCCCACAACCAACCTGTCTAACCATACACTTTTTCCAACTTCAAATGCTTGTGAGAAAGGCTGGTTTAGACAGCTGATAAAAGTATTCTTCTTGAAAAAGAAAGGAACTCTTAGTAGCTGTATTATGTTATGCTATAACAGCAACACCTGCTCCCCTCCCTGCCCAGGCAGCACACAGGGCCTGACTGCCAAGCCTGCAGTGCATGTGACCACTTGGTTTGTGTCCTTTGTGTCTGGACAACTGAACGAGTGTCAGCCCTGACAGCTTTGGTACTGCTGCCATCCCCCAGCAGAACAGGAAGGAGTTCACTCCATCACTTCCCATGGGGTCCTGAAGGACAGCTGATGAGCAAGCCAGGCACCACTGTGACAGATGACTCAGAAATGATACTGTACTACATTTTCTGATGCAGTGCTGGTTTCAACCACATCATTAGGATACAAGCAGCAAGTATAAAAGCTTTAACGATGGACATCATAAAACTGTAATGAAACGGGTCTTATTTGAATTAATAAGATGAATCAGCTACAGGATTTTGTAATCCCCTGTGATGTTTTGCGACAAGAAAGCTCCCCATAATAGCTACTTCTTGAAATTCTAAAGCATAATCCATTAGAAAGTATTCCTGTGGATGGGATGTCAAAAGAAATAATTGAGCTACACTATTAATTGGGCTCCCATCTCATCTTAGCATTACATGGTATCTTTCCTATGATCAAAACTATGTAACATTAGCTTGCACTACCTGGTTTCAATGGTAACAAAATAATTACAAAATGCATTAGGAAATGGTCTTCATTAATAAAGTAATGCCATTTTACTGAGAACATTTTATGATGACACTTTGGTTTAAATGGGGACGCCAGAGACTTATTCACAAGAAACCTTTTCCAGCTGAAACTAGAAGATTAAGTTGTCATGAGAATGTAAAATAAACATTGCACACATTTAATGCAAAAAGTATCATCCCTCCAACTGATGGCAAACTTGCTACTTTCCAAAATGGTTTAGCTATCTGCTATTACACCTTTTACTTCTTATGGGGGAATGACAAATGAGAAAGGAATGGGAAGGCTGTCTTGCTGGACAATGTGACCCGCAGATCATGGAGCTGACAGAAAGTAACTTACATCAGTATCTAATATGTAAGGGGAACACCTTGAAGGACAGGACTGAAGGTCCAAAAATTCTGCTTTGCTTTATGTTAACCAAAAAAGCCCTTTTGCTAGCAAAACAAAAAGCACTGACAACTTGAGAGGCCACATTCTCTCCCCAGTCAGTAGAGATAGGGATATATCTATTTGTCTCCATTGACTAGTGGGAATCTACACTATCTTTATCTGAAATTATATACCCACTTCAGTCTTTCTGTTAAATTAGTGAAAGGAGATTGCATTCAGGCCTAAAAGCCTTTATTCTTAAATGCAAACATTAAGTCAACAATAAAGAATAAATTCTCTTAATTTTGCCTTGAGTTCTCCATGTTGGCCCACAGACACTCCACTCTAGCTGACACCCTGAGCCTCAGGTTGCAATAGTACCACTGTTCCTTTCTTCTACCCCTGTCACTACTATGGCTTTTTGTTTTTTTTGTAGGCCACACTTCCAAGGAAAGCAGAACTGTGAACACTTTTCAGATTCAGATACAGAAAAGAGACCACTGACAATGATAAAACAATGTCACCTGCAACATTCAAAGCACAAGCAACCTTATGAGTGTATTTACTACTCGGCTTCATTGGTCAAATTACCAAAATATGATTCACCTTCTCTGATGACATAATCACTACTTACTACTAGGTGAACATGAGTTAATGACAAACTAAACTGCAATCAACTGATTAGGCCTCAGCTTCCCACTAGATATGTCAAATTTCATCAAATTACATGTGATATGATATTGAACAGGGCAAAACAGGGAGAGAAATGAAAAAACAATGTATCTGTACATTTTACATCTCTTGAGAGAAGTGAAAAAGAATTTAAATTCTTCAGTCTTCCTTGGGTAGATCTACAGGGTTCGTTGTAGTGTTGTGTTACAGATTTCTGAGGTAGCACAGGGCAATCTGACATGTCTATCTGGCACTGCACAGGGCTGTGAAGAGACACTAGCCTGGGCCCCCAGTGACATGACAGGACAGCTCCAGCAGCACAGCAGTCAGGGCTAAGGGAAAGTCAACACAAAGGTCTTGGTGACTTCTGGCATCAGCCTTCTCGTAAACATAACTTCCGTCTTTTAGACTCAAGACACAAACCCTTGCATATAAAGTCATTTGTAAAATCAGGCAGATACATCAGCAAAGGGCAGAGGTCATCCTAATGTTTGTTTTACATCAGTGATATTTTTTTATTTTAGTTTACAATTAAAGTACATTACTGGTGTCAACACAGCAAAGTCCTTAAAGTGAACAGAAAAGATTCTGAAGCCACCTGCTTTCTCAAAGGCTGTTTTTGTGATGTAAAACTGGGACAACCATGTAACAAATAAATGAAAAGTGATGTCTTATAATGACTATGAATCATACCACAAATCATTCTGTGCCATTGGGTTGTAATGCAGAATAACACATTTCTCATTTCCCGTCTCTGAAAGGGGCAGATTTACACCCACGCTTGCGTGAACTTAATCTATATAGCTCCTTCTGCACTCCTGTAGTAATATCTTTGGAGACTGCTACAAAATAATATAATGAAGTTTGATTTAATCTGATGTAGTGGTTTGATGTACATTAAGGTAGACAGTCACTTGGTTGGTATTACAGGCTGGATGTGGACACTTGTAATAGAAATATTAGGACTGGTATAAATGAATTATGAATGGGAATGTGCATATAAGCACCAGAAAAAGTAGTCTTAAAAGAATAGCCTTGTGATAGCCTGTGATTTGAATGAAGAACATTTGTTCATAACAATAAAACTGAGGAAAAAGTTCCTAACATCATGAACAGAAGGCCTTCACTTACATAAAAACACAGTGCAGAGAGTTAGTGAGTGGAACACCCTCTAAACCTGACAGCAGGAGCATGACTGTGAGGTTATAACACATCACACACAATTTTCTTATGAGCCCACCAAGGAAATGGACTGTAGGCATAAAAATTTATATGTTCCAAACAAGTAAAGCCAGATAATGACCTTTCCTAAAGGTTATGAATGCTGTAGTAAATAAGGTTTTGAGGCAAAGAATGATTGCTAAAGGCTGTAAAAGATATATCCAAAAGCTGTTTCAGAAAGAAGAACCTAACAGACATGATGAAGACTTGCCAGCTGGTGTCCATTACTCTATATGTCACTCACAAATTTTCTTGGCCAGACCNATGCCATGGTGCATTCTATGTATCTGTGAGTCAATGAAATCTGTGAGAGAATGAATGGAAATGGGTAAAGTTTATGTACTTAGAGATTCTGTAAATAAAGATTACCTTCCCCTTCTATAGAGTCTATAGAGCAGTCATACTAATTTCCTACAGAGAGAAATGGGCAAACTATATATTGTCAAAATAAGAAGTTAATTTTTCCCCCCACCTGCTCAGTAGCAGAATAACCACCCTGACCAGGGTGCAGCAAAGCACATGCAAGGGAGCAAACTGTTCCTACTACATGGTGACACCACAAACCTCTGCAATAACATAGGTCTGGCCAAAAAGTTCTGTAATAGGATACCTAGAAACAAGTAAAGGGAGATTACACTGAACTTGACTCTAATTAAAAAAGAGATGGAACAATAAAACAATATTTGGGTGTACAGGAATAGGGCTAAGAAAGCCAAGGCTGGTCCCTCAGCAACAAAAGGCAACTAGGGAGAATGTGGTCCTGCTGCTGAACAAGTTTGTGGATGACATGGAAAAGGCTGAGATATTCAATGCCTTCTTTGCATTGGTCTTGACTAATAACCCCAGGTCCTTGAGACCAGGGGAGAAGTCTGGAGCAAGGAAGACATAAACTTAGCATGGGGATCAGGTTAGTGAACATTTAAGCAAAGTGGACACATGCAAGTCCTCGGGACCTGGTCAGTGCCTGGGTTTGACAGGAATAAATATTGTTGCTGCAGTCTGTGCTATTTCCATCTTCCAACAGTTAGAAACAGCAATATCCAAGTGCCCTTCTTTTGTGAACTTGTGTACTTTGGAAAGAAGATGCCAAAGTAATTACAGTAGATCTAGTTAAATTTTCTATGGCTTTTAGATGATATTAAAACCAAGGAAACACTTGTGTCGGTAATCCTGCACATAAATCTGTAAAAACAACTACAAGATACAAGACTGCAAGACAATATTTCCTAAAATAATTGGGAAGAGGATAAAACATTGAGCCATAAAAAAAATTTGTCATATTATACATAAATATATACACCTCTAGACTGACACATGCATGTACATGCATGTACACACTTGCATACATGGACACATTGCAAACTTGTATCTGTCTCATCCTTAAAACAAACAGTGATTAACCTCGACAAAATAATCTGTTTCTACTAACAATTAAAATTACAATTCAGGAGAATTTTCATCCATGTATCATAAACAGCAATAATTTCAGTAAAATAACAAAAGTATAATTTCACCTATGGTTTGAATTCTGACTGTTCTGCCATAGAGAATTCTGAAATATTTTAATTTTCAGCAAGATCATTTTTTTTTTCCCTGAACATGTTATTTCTTCATATAACAATATTGAATGATGATTTAAAGGTGGTTAATTTAATTCTCCTGGAATTATTTACAAAATTGAGATTATTTTTTGAGGTTTTCCCTCTCTTCTTCAAATTCATAAACTTTCACATTTACAATGCTATTCCTTTTCTCTGCTTTAAAATAAATTATTTTGATTAAATCCATCATTATTTATCAGAGATGATCTAGTTTCTCAAGAAGAAAAGAATAATTGTGAGATTTGCAGTTTTTAGTAATGGAATTTCAGTGTTAATTAAGCTTATTAGTAAACTGTTAATTAAGCTTATTATGAACCCTGCACTTTCAAAATTTTGTTACCACTCATTTACCTTTTTACTAGAGAATCATACATTACAACACTCATTATTCCTCAAGAAAACAACATTGCTTTTGCATCAATCAGATTATCACAGTGCACAGTGTTATGTTGCTTAGTTACTGTAAATTTCAAGTTTAATGCATTTTATGTTGGCATTTTACTTGCAAATAGCAAGCACTGCTTCATGGAAAACATACTTAAAAACATTTTTTATGATCTGCTATTTACAAGCTATCATGGAGAAGGAACAGTGTCGTTTCTTGAGACAAGGTTTTATACATTCAGTAATACTGAAGGCTTTATATGTTTTATGTGTTTATAATACTAAAGCTTCATCAAAATAACCAACACATACCTGTTCCCAGGCAAAAACATGTTGATTGAAGTAGAACTGAATTTGTTCATTGGCAATGTTGATACAAAGTTGTTCAAAAGAATTTTTTTTGAAATTCTCAAAGCCAAAGATGTCAAGAATTCCAATATTCAAGCCATCATCATTTTCACTGCAAAGATGAAATATACTTTTCATTGTTGTATCTTTATTTTTCATTAACTACCTTCTTTACTATTTCACAAAAGAAAATCATGGGCCAAATCTGTACACCAGTTAGACAGGAGAAGTTTTGCTGAACCAGAGATCTATTAAAATGACAATAATTGTTAGTTTGAAACACATAAATGCAGATCAATTCAAAGATTACTGCAATGCCAGATATACTGAATCACAAAACAACCAAGTCAACTGATAAGTGAATAGGGGATTTACAATTTTACTTTTACACTAATATTTGTAAGTAATTATTCTAAAAAGCTGACTACAGTACAGAAACAACATGCTGTTCTTTTTGTTTCTCTTGTAATAACACAGGCTTTACTCACCAGTATCCTGAAATAAAAGACTGTTGTCATTAAGTATTATTTCTTCATATTATTTACTCATAACAATTAAAATTGCTTAGTTTAACATTAAAGTAAAAAGAATGACTAGCTAGATCTTTTATGCAGCTAAATAACTTTATGCACTGGGATGTGGTATGAATTTAAATTACCAATAAAATTCCAGAGAAGCACTGGAAAAACTTTGGTTTGATATTTTAAGTAGGGCATACTCAAGATATGTGATCATTTCTGCAACTGGAAAAAAGCTCTAATATTTATTTGCTGAAGCAAAAAATTAAGAGGATATTATTTTATAACAAACTGAGGCTGACATTAGTGACCTTTCTAGGCAAGTAAAATATAAATCACATTCTTTCTATAAAGCCTCTTTGAGGGGCTGTCTGTAACCATTTTTAAAATAAAGATTTAGGAAATCAGAAATTAAGAATCAGCCTCAAGACACTCTTGAATAGCACGTAAACCTCTTTGTGAAGTCCATCTCAAAAAAGGAAGCATTTCATTGTGGAGGGATCTGAATTTGGTGACTATTTAATCTGTCTCAAAATTACATTTTTGCTTAATAGACTGCTAAAATGTATCTGCCCCATTCCTTTTTCAGAGCTAATTACATAAAAATAGAAAATGCAAATTATTTTACTACCACAAAATCAAGCAAAAGTTGTTTGGGTTTTTTTTTTATAGTGAGCATTTCAGGTTGAATTTTCTCCCTCTTCACCAGCATAATAAGTAAGTATTCACTTTGAAAAGGGCTCTGTAACAGACAACTGAGAGAGGCACACAGGCTAGAAGTGCTGCCCCATCTATAATGGATTTTATCCTATCACTTACTGATTAAAATTCTGTTTATTGTTGCTCTGCTGTAATGAAATACTTTGAAGTTTAGACAAATTTTAGGATTGCAACCTTGCTTCTCCTGTGATGTTTAAGAAGAAAAAATCCAGGAAATCCAGATCTGCAAACCAAAGCTATTTGCTATTGATATGGTATTTAAAATGTCACCTTGTAAGTGTAAAGTGTACAATAGATTCAGTAAATGTGTTTAAAAACTATTCCTACACATATATGAAACCATGCTCATAACAACAGTGACAAAAGCAACAGCATCAGTGTAAATAAGAGCAGAATTTGACCTATGTAATCAACATGATGAATATAAAAAGTTTACTCCAAAAAAAAAAATACAAAACAAAAAGGGTTGAAAGATAAAAAGTTTAAAATACAAAAGAAAAAAAAAAAGGGGTTAGATGAGTAAAGATCAACAGGAAAACACCAGATGCTTTTCCAACCATATCTACTGTATTTTCGCTACATACTATGAACAGGACAAACCATTTTCGACATGGTGGAGTCATAAAGAAGTAGCAGAGAAAAACAACTTCACTACTTCACTACACTAAATGCTCTAGTGTCAGACAGTATTATTACCACTGAAAAAAATATCTCTCTCTGTTCTGCAAAATCTCCTTTTACCTTAAATGTTTGTCAGGTTTGAGTAAAGTGTTGATGCGATTGACTATCCAGCTGAAGAGGCGCCCATACAGAGCTTTGGCCATGGCATCTCGGACGTCAGTGGCTTTTTCCACAGTGTTGGGACGAATAATTGTTTCTCCTCGAGTCACTACACAGTGAGAGGTGAGGGCCTCTTGCAGTTCATCTGCCTGAATACACAGCAGGGATGCACCTGGGAAGGAATGTCACAGGCATAGCTCAGAGACAGGTTTTGGAAGGTGACTGTGTTAGAAGTACCCAAGGTGTGAGGTGTGAATATCCTCTCAGTTATAACCCACTCATACAAGTCACTGCTGTTCTCCTTTTGCTCCAAAAAAGGGGTGCTTCTTTCCCAGTTCCACAATATTTTTCTATGGCAAGAAAACATGCAAGAAGATAGCGTGAAGACTTCATTATCTCTCCAGGTGTAATTACTGAGAAAGTGTAGCAAATTTCTGGAGAACCTTTGCCCCTTTGCCTCCTCTACCTCCTAGCAGCTTATAATGTAAAGGATCCCTTCCAAAGAATTAGTGAGCCATACTTCCACAGGCACATGTGGGAAACAAGTAATGAGCAGCTGAGAAAGAAACTGGGAAAAAACTATTCAATGTGTTAATGAGGTTCTCGATCAAATGTTCAAATAACCTTGGGAAAATTCCAAAGATCTTTTCAGGCATCTGCAGTATTAGTCATGTTTCCTGTATGCCAGTGAAATGGTTAGTCAAATAAGATGTATAACATGGAAATTTCTTTATTTTCTGCATTTGAATTCAGGTGGGTTTAGAATTAATCTACTTTCAGTTTTTAATTATTCTTGCAAAATTTCCATGTGAATAGAGTTTTCATTGATACCTCTCTTACAATAAAATAAATTTGCTATGAAAACACTAAAGAAAAAAAACCAGTTGAATTAAGAAAAAAACACTCACAGTTCTCAAGGGCTACAGGATTGGAAATGTTGCTCTTGTCAATCATATGTTCAGATACTACTGCAGAAAATTCAATGTTACCCACATTTAAGATGGCAGCCAGGACACTGTACACACTTCCAAGTTCCTGAAAAGTATATTAAAAAAAAAATGCAATACTTAATCGCCAGGTAATTTGTCTCTGTGGTTTCTGTCTCATGTGTGCATGTTGTTTCCTGCTGTCTGCCACTTGCCCACTACTTCTAGGAGTGCTGTTCTCAGCAATTATTCCCATTCTGTAATTAGCAAAGTCTTTCAAGAGTAAGACAGTCAAAGAGGGCAAGACAAACCATAGCCTAACCTCTCTTCTGTACTTGTTGACAGGACAGGATTAACAGGAAGTAAGGAAAGCAAAACCAGTGGTATGCATACCCTCTTACATAGAAAGAATTCAGAGGTTATTTTTATCTGCCCTTCACTGTGTCTGCAGGTGCAAACATGTCTAGAGATTTAACACCTAAATCAACAAAAAATATAAAAAAATCTGTATTATTGTTTCTTGCATCATGGAAACAAAGGTAGTCCAAATAGTACGTCTATATCATCTTCCACCAATGCCATCAGAAAAAGTTCCACTTTTTCTGATGAAAAAAAAAGGAGAAGAGTGAGGCCTCACACCTCTGATTTAGCAAAGCACTTAATCCTTCAAAATGTCAGGTAGAAACTCACCAAAGCATCTTAATATGGACTTTGCTTAAACAAATTTAGATTTCAAATTATTTAGGAGGTTCTGCCATGGTTTAGTTGGTAAGGTGGTATTAGGTCATAGGTTGGACTTGATGATCTCAAAGGTTTTTTCCAACCTAGTTAATTCTGTGATTCTGTGAAAATAGACTTGTCATGAAAAAGGCTGTTATTACTCTGGACAGTGAAGTGATATACAGTAAATTAAGTACCTATACACTTATAGGTACATTTTAAATAATATTTGAACTTGAATACATACATTTGAATATTTGAATATTGAATACATACATTTCAAATAATATTTGGAATTAGTAAAATAATGCTTTCATTGCAGGTTGGACTTAGATTTTAACTGCAAATTTTCATCTGAACGGTGAATGTTTATCATTATACCTGATGATCTGAGGTTTTTTTACTCAGAAAATTCTAGGTGTACCTGTAAAGCAGACTAGCAGTCTGTGACACTGTGTATTTTGAGGCATACAGTAATATCATATTTTATAAATAGCAGGTTGAAAACTTTTGTAGCAGTTTTATAAGAAGCAGTTTTAAAAATCTGATTGGTATTTTATAACCATGAACTTTTTATAATTGCATAGCATTTTATCCATATTATTCAATACTTTGCTGGTACTATGTCAGGCATCATTTACTCAGATAAAATCTCTAATTGCTCTAGAATACTTGAGCTTGTTTTCAACACTTTCAGAAGTTAATCTAGCAGTTAATAAATAGTGATTCCAGTGACAGAAAGACAAACTGGATAAGCTCACTCTAAAAAATTATGCTGAGGATAATTGGCACACAGTTTACGTAGGATTAAGCACTCATTTTCATTTTAAGCTTAGGGACACAGTTGAAATGCAAAGAAATGGATAGCTTAACTTCTGCCATCATGCTGTACAATATGTATAACTGCTGACATTTTTCTGCCCTTTTCCAGTGTGTTTGAAATCTGCCTTGATCTATCTCATACAACATAATTATTGTTTCCCTCAGGCAGTCCTTTCTTACTAATTCTGCTGTGCAGCCTGAAATAAAACTGTGATTTTAAGACAGGGAGTACTGACAGTAGTTACTTTTAAAGCCTGTCACTCAGTTAAAAGCAAATTTCAAAGAAATAAAGCTTTGTTTAGGTCTCAGTTTTAAATGAAAATTTTTTTTCTGTCCATGGCTTTCTGCTAATAAAACACCGAACATGCTTATATAGAAATTCCTCTGTGCACTGGGACGAATGTCAAAGCTTAAGGCTGCATTACTAAAAAGTGAACTTAGGAAAGGAATTCAACGTCCTTTGGGATATTTTTTTCTCTGCAAAAAAAATGTCTTTGCACATGTATCTGATATCAGAACCTCAGTGGGGGAAGAAGACTCTTCCTTCACTCCTGCAAGCACAGCCTCAGACAGGTTAATTCACCCTGCAGAGGATGCAGGGCAGGCTGACATGGCTGGGGGTCACGAGTAGCCACAAGCAGATTGCCTGTGGCACTCAGCTGGCTTCTGAAACTGCAGGGTTCTACAGGTAGGTAATTCTTCACAGAATCAGCTCCCAGTGGCTTGCTGAGTTAATCAAGTGAAGATCCATGCTAGAACTGCACAATGCAGCCAGTGACCTGGTTCTAACTGCATCTTCAATGTACGTGGAAGACCTCTTTTGGATGATCAAGATTATTATTTCCACCCATCCAAGTGAACAAAAGAACTGGAAACAAAAACAGACTTGCTGCCTTTCATGCTTTAAATTAGGACTTATCAAGGTCTCTGGTGCTGTGACAAAACTGCTATCAGTGCTGAACCATGAATGTCCTTTCATGCTGCTTCTGGAAAGGTGAAAGCACAAGTGAAAGGATGTGATAGTACAGGTGTGATATTACTAAATGCAGTTGTGAATAACATGTAGAGGAGAAAGAGACTGTGAATGCCACTGCTACTACAACCTAATGCAAAGTGACTCTGGAAGAACCAAATAGGTGAATACATCTGTTCTGCTAGCTATTTCAAATATTTACATTGAGGGAAGCCAGAAACAGTCAACTGAAGTGAGCAATTTTCTGTGAAAAGCTTCTTACCACATACAGTTTTGTCAGAGAAATTAAAACACACATCCATTCTGAACACTAGTGCTATATTTCACGGATACTGTATGGATCATACCTCTACTATTTATATTGTTTATAAATAAAGTCAGAGACAAATGATACCTGTGATGCACCACTTCTCATAAGGCAAAACTAGGTCACAGGATAGGATTTCTTTCCTTTATATATCCAGTCCTTTTTTAATTTTAATTCTACCAAAGACAGACTGAGGAGAGGGGTTTAACAGCTAGCTGAACAATGATACGAGATCATAAAGAAAAAATGGGTTCAGTTACTGTTTAGTGATGAGATTCATCTCCAAAGGGATTTAAGAACTTCATTCAACTTTATCCCCAGAGTTGTGAAAATGTATTGAGTTCATCAATACTCAGATCAGCTCAATGAATTTTTAGAACTCTCACCATTGACATCCTCTTAAAACTGAGATGAGGCTCATATTCACAAGCCTAAAATTATTGGCTAATAAACAGTTACAACATCATTTTCTATGCATTAAATTTGTTAAAATTCCCCCCCCCCCCCAATTACTCAGCTGTGCTGTATTCACTGATTTCAAAGCCTTGTTGGCTAATATAATTTTATTGGTTTACCAATGCCTTGAAACTTTAAAAATTTAAATGTTACTATATAACAGTAAGTTGACCATGCAAGATCCTAAAACATAAACACAATATGCTAGGGAAACAAGGGAGATTTGAATGCTTTATATAAGTTTTTTCTGATTAAGGTAGCTAGTGAAGTTCACAAACAAAAACGGTTATCAGCACTCACCTCCAGTGTAAAACCTATGACTTTGAAGCACTGTTCTATTGATTCAAACTGAGACTTATAAAAGCTATTGTTCATGAAATCTTGCACTATTCTGAAATGATCATTTTGCAGATATCTGAAAGAGTTGATGGATACAGAGTTAGAATGTAAATGAGGCTGAGAATTCAACACCGTGTTTCTTAGAAATCAATTTATGCAAAAATAAACTGCATTACCTTGGAGGTCTGTATTCTGGCAGTTTATAATGTGCCAGTTTTTTCTTTTCTGCGAGACCAGCATAAATATAATAAAAAATATGGAAATTTTTCTCTCCTCTGAAACAACAGAAACAACAAACTGATTTAGTAATATAACCATGCTACGTTTACTAATGACACACATACTATTACTAAATGTTATTTTAATAACAGGCAAGACTCAGACAAAGTGACAGAGGACTCTGAAAGAAGCTTTATCACAGAACTTCCAGTGAACACCCTTTCCATGCCATTGTGTATTTGTCCTGACACTGCCAGGGCAGCTGCTCAGTGCTAAAGCAGCTCAGTGCTGCTCTGCCCTTGGTGCAATTGGTAGATCCTGTGCGAGATCTTGCACATTCCTCACCCACGCATCCACACTGAATGGGCTGCTTAACTCCAGTAATTTTAAAAAATCTTCTGACTGTGGGAAAAGTACAAACTCTTGGTTCACTGAATGCAGAAGGTCTGTTGTGTCTTTTGGCCCTGAACCAAGAAGCAGACATTCAGCAAAAGGGCCTTGTGACTTGGCGTGCTTTGCCTTGATGCTACATGCCCAACCTAGGACAGAGGTTTATTACATATTCAAGGTTCCTGTGCTCCTTATGAGAAAGAACTAGGTGAAAATTTGCAACCATGACTGAGCCCTGAGATGCCCAAGACAGTCACTACTGAATGGCAAAAAGGAATTGTGTTCAAACTTCTGCTTTGTGCATGAGCTTAGGTCTATCTCTCAGGGGCACCATTGGATCATAGAACCATAGAAAGGCTTGGGTTGGGAGGGACCTTAAGGGTCATCTATTTTCAACTCTCCTGTCATGGCAGGACACCTTTCATTAGAAACACCTTTCACTAAACTGGGTTGCTCAGAGACCCATCCAGCTTGGCTTTGAACATTTCCAGGGATGAGGCATCCTCAGCTTCTCTGGGCAGCTTGTTTCAGTACCTCACCACCCTCACACTAAATTTCTTTCTAAAATCTAATCTAAACCTACTCTCTCTCAGTTTCAATCTATTGCCCCTTATCCTGTCACTACATGTTCTTGCAAAAAGTCTCTCTCCATCTTTCTTGCAGGCTCCCTTCAGGTGAAAGGCAGCGATTTGGTCACCCCAAAGCCTTCTCTTGTCCAGGCTGAAAAATCCCAATTTTCTCAGCCATTCCTTGTAGCAGAGGTGCTCCCTCCCTCTAATAATCTTGGTGGCCTTCTATGAAATTTCTCCAACAGGTCCACATATTTCCTGTAGTGAGGATTCCAGAGCTGGATGGAGCACTGCAGGTGGGGTCTCACCAGAGCAAGGTAGAGGGGCAGATTTCCCCCCCATACCAGCTGCCCACGCTGCTTTTGATGCAGCCCAGTGCACGTTTGGCTTTCTGGGCTGGGAGGGCACATTGCTAGGTCATGTCCAGCCTCTCATCCACCAGCATCCCCAAGTCCTTCTTGGCAGGGATTTTTGACCCATAATCCTCTATAAACAAATCCTACTAGATATTCCAAAACGGAAAATGATCAAACAAACATGGAAATAAGCTAGAATAGTACAGGAAATTTAGAGGAAGTAAATCCAAGTGATACACTTAACACAATACTCCAAAATCCCACAATTAAATGTATACCTGAACTATTAGTAAGTTTTTAATTCTTTGCACATTCTTATTTTATATATCACATGGGCATTTTTATAAGATTTGTTTAAATAACCCAGGAGGCAATGAAAAAAAAAAAAAAGTGGAGTAGTTTTCAGCTAGCTTACAGATTGATAAGTTATTAATATACAACTTTTAAGGAAAAAAATCCAGGTACCTCATTCATCTTCATGTTTTGAACCAAGGTGATTTTCTGCATCATAGGCCTACTCTGTAACCCTCAAATTAGGTCAAATACAATTTTCATACTTACACTGCCTGGTGGACAACTCTGGATTTTTCAAGGAGGTACTCTGAAATCTGAGCTCCTACTACAGTGCCACCACAAGTGAATTTCATTTCCAAATATTTTCCAAATCTGCTTGAATTATCATTGATGATAGTGCCTGCATTCCCAAATGCTTCTACAAGGTTGTTCACCTGGAGAATCTTCTCCTGCAGAGTCCTGTTATTAGCCTGGATATGAAAAAGATATTGCTTCAAATTATCAGTGATTATTCAAATTAATGAATTTTTAGGTATTTCTTTAATCTTCTTATTGGTATTGTGAAGTGTGACATAATCAGGGCAGCTATTCCCATGGAAATTATATGGAGAAAAAGGCATATATATATATATATATATGGATAAAATTAAATCTGTCAGAATATAGCAATCCTCAGAACTAAGGCTGTCTGGAAGAAATAACACACATAATGATAAGAACACCATAAATTAATTTCTATGGTTTCTGTGGTTTTGTGGCTCTGAGATGGCCAATCTGCTTTTAGGATCCTTGTTAGCATTTGGTTACTGCTCCACTGCACCCTACCAATCCATTAGCTTGCTTTCATCTCACCTCAAGCATGCTAAAAATGGCATTTTATTTACACAGTTATGGTGGCCACTTCCCAGAATGACTATGTCCCACCGACAGCAATCTGGTTATGGAAGGATGAGAAGCTAGAAGAGGGTTTTATTTAGTACTCTTGTGTGACTTGAAGGCACTCAATTAAACAGTGATCTGACTAAGTCACAGCCCTCATTGCAGTGGGCACTTTTTGTTGTGGAAACCCCAGCATATTTCCAAGTGACCCTAGGAGGGAGGAATGAGTAGATAGATCAGCATCATGTTCTAATGTTCTTTGGAAAATGTGTAACAGCCTCACCCCACAGCCAATGCCCTGTCCATGGGTTCAGCCCTTTAGACCCAGGATAGCAAAGCCTTAAGGCCTTACAGAGACATCCCCTCTGCCGCTTACCTTGCCGAGGACAGTGAGCTGCTGAACCAGCAGGTGGGCACTTTGTGTCTTGCCAGCTCCACTTTCTCCAGAAATAACAATACACTGCAGAGAACAGAGCAAGACTGAGCTCATCACATATCTCTCAGCCTGGCAGAGAATGTAATTAGAGACCTCATCCATACCTGATCAGAGTTGTATGTTACCATGGACTGATAGCCTATGTCAGCAACAGCAAAAATGTGAGGAGGGTTGGCAGTCCGTTTGGCCCCAATATACAGTTTGGAATGCTAAGTGTAAGAAAAATAACACCGTTATTACTGTCCTTTAATTTTTTTTTTTTTAAAGGTTTAGTTTTATTTTTAGATTAGTGTACAGCATGCTGAGGTTTCCAGCAGTGATGTTTTCTGAGGGAGCTGTTACTGCACTCACTATACCATGAATCTGTACATACTTAGGATTATTAGAACTGCTAAAAAATGAAGTGCAATTTTCTATAATTTTAGCCCTGATTACATTATGAAACTCAATTTATTAGGAGAAAATTTACTGTTGTCAGACATCATAGTTCCAACTTATTTATTTGTGCTTCCCTTCCTATTAGTATCTCTGCATGGTATTGATATTAAAACTTGAGATCTTTTCTGTACCTGTAGTATCTGGTAATTAATAACCCCAAATAATTGTATGATCTGACTTTAATATCTTTCCCCTTTTGTATAATAGGGAGACAAATTCTCTTTTGTATAATAAGGAGACAGATTCACAGAAGTTAACATTTTACAGGATTGCTTTGTGCACAATCTACACTGGAGACATAAAGACACTAGAAATTAATTATTTTGGAGTTTCTTATTTCTGTGCTGAAATTCAGCAAGTGTTAAGAATTTGTGTCAATGTGCTTGAAAGAACATCTCTACTGGTAATTCTGTTTTTCAAGTAAGCTAAAATAAATCTCAAGAATGATCTTACTTTATACTTAACACAAATATTTATATTTTAGTGGAATTTGGTGCTAGTTTAAAATAACAAAACCTAAATTTTCACACCTGTGAAGAATAAATATCTATGTTCCGAAATGGATTGACAGCGATGAGAATGTCCCCAACGTATGTGTAGATCTGGTCCTTGGCATAACCCTTCTGCAACTGTTCTGTTACTGTATTCTGATGGAGAGGGAACAGGAACCATAAATCACAAGGGGGGAAAAAGAATGTTAGGAAAATGTATAAAATATTTATATAGTTTCAATGAGTGAGGATGGGGAGGGAAGGCATTTATAGTCAGGAGTACAATGGATCATGATCAAAAGTAATTCATACTTTTAAGCACACTGGCATTTCTAATTTTTTGTCTTACTTTGAACAATACATACTTACAAATGGCTATAGAAAAAGGAGTTAATAAGTACTGCTTTAATTCAGTTCATCAGAGGTTTCCATGAGACAGTCTTGCCTACATTTCTACTACTAAAGTTTCATGTAACTTATCAAGCCAAGAGCCATTGATTGAGTCCATAACTGCCATTACAGCTGCTCTAACATTACTCTCAGTTATGATACAACACAGATGTTCAACTGTTTTGTTCTCATCAATGTAAACAATGAGGCATCTTTCCCTATTAACAAGCAGTCTCTGCTGTGATTGTTCTTTGCTGTTGCAGAGCCAGTTCCCCCTGAACCAAGAAAAAAGAAGGGCCCATTAGTGGCATTCAAATTTCTTGATGTAATTTCCCTCAGCTTCTTCTGCATACACAGCTGGTGTAGGTTTCCTGGTTAGGTTTCCAATCAAAACAGGCCACAGAACTGAATGAAAAAACTCAAACCTTGAGACTACTCTGGGGGACATGTGAAAATATTTAGGCTCCATACCCACTGGAACAGACCAACTAGCAGCAGAGGACTACAGAAGGAATTGCTTTCCTTCCTCATCTATCTATTCAGTGTTGTACACTGTGTCCTGTTTAATACACTTACAAGCTGAATTCTCAACAGCTGCAGAGGATATATTTCCTTCATGAGAAAACATAAGGAGAAAATCTTGGTTTTCGATTGTCTTGATAAACTTTCTGGTTTTGAATGCTCTGTTTTCTTTTGGCCAAAACCAGATTCACGTTACATAATTATTTTAGGGGGACTTCTGCCCTTTCTGAAATTATTTCTTGCACCAATAAAAGGTCCCTTGTCTTTCTCACATTATGGGCTATCTAAACTGAAGAAAAATTTGAGTGGAAGAAACAATACAGTTCTGAGAAGCTGCCATTCATATGTGAAAGTGGTTTTAAATTGGATTTGATTTAGTAAAACCACATAGTCAAACAATGCATCCAGACAGAGGCTTCCTGAGGATTTCCATGAGAATGCTTCACCTCTGAGGAGATGGGATATGTACCAGTTTGTTGGCTTTTTTCGCGCAATAAAATCTCTTTAGCTTGGATTGTTTATATGTATCATGGTAAATGATTAAAAAAACCCCCACAACAGTCTTACTCTTCCCAATACTAAAAAAATGCTTAAACATGAACTTTGTCCAGTAGATGAATTTTGGCTTAGTTCAATTACAATTAACTAAACATCAAGCTACGACTACAAAGCTCTTGGGTAGATGGAAGATGTTCTGTGAGCTGTCAGCATGATACAGTTTACCAGCTCTAGTGCCACAATGAATATTCTGGACTGACAAAGGTACAATATACCAGAGAAGTTTTACAGATAAGAGAATGTGAATTATAGTCTACGCACAGCCCAGTAGATGAAGAATGACAGTTTGTTTACAACCACTGATGGCCTCCAAGACCTGCAGATAACGTGCAGCAGCCTGATTCTTCTTTCTGGTTTTGAAGCTTAAAGCATAAACACAGCAGACCTCCTCCCTCCCTTATACCCATTTCCCTGCACCCAGTGGACTAGTTTTTGAACTTTGACAACCAGTGGTATTTGTATCAGTAATTTGACCAAAGTTCACCAGCAGGCATTGACAGATGAGAGGCTCAGCTGACATAAATTGACCCTCATGCATTTGCACACCAAAATAAGTCAGTGAGAACCCAGTCTGGGAGAGTATGGTGAGCTAGTTTAAGACAACTCTCGGTATTCAAGCAACACGGATGGAAAGTCTTGGACTGAGACCAATTTCAGGTTAACACACCATCGCAAACTGGATACTTAGCTGTAATAAAATCCAGTGATACAAATCCTGTTTAGTCAATGGTGTTACAATACTGTTTGGTCTACAGCTGTAACTCCAGAGATTGTCTTAGCTTTGAGTTGGAACCTTTCTGACACAGTAAATCTTGTCTAAAATATTTGGCATAAAGTGGTGAAATGTCATTGTACACTTACACAACTGAAGTGTGACAATACAGTTGAATTTGAAAATCAACAGCACGCCATTGTGATTTAATATGTGATTACTCCTCTTCAGGAAAACATGAAAAAAGAGATCCTTACCTCATCCAGTACCTCCAAGGTTGCTAAATCATCTACCTCTTCTTGGTTTGAAACTAGTGACTTACTGTAGTTCCCTTTCTTTGTGTGAATACGTTCAAATCTAGAAAAGAAAGAGATACAATCTCCTGATGTAAGGAAACACAGAGCAAATCTTGCATCTGCAACCATCTTGGAGGCCAAAACATTCTAGCTTTCCATTTAAACACACAATTGTTATCAATTGAAATGTTCTCAATTTAAACACACAACTTCTTGGTACAGCACACCTGTACCTGACAGTTCAAAAGCTATGATGTGATCCCAGAACTGCTACCATGAAGAACTTTGTCACTCTATAGATCCTGCTTAGATCACACCCCTACATAAGCTGCAAGACAGGAGCTTGGCAATACAAGTTAAAAAAAAAAGAACATATTTACAAAGCATGTAAGAGTGAAACTCTGACACCAACATCCAAAAAGATCCTGCTAACACTTATGTATAGGACAAAATCAGGCGTGTATGATGAAATAGTACAGAAAAGATGATGCAGACAAAACTTTCAGGATAAAAACATTTCCAGCTTAGTAATGACAGTGCTCTAAAGTCTGGCTGAGGTGACCACACCATAGAGCAAAGTGCTACAGAGCCACTGGGGTAAGTGAATACATCTCGGCCAAATTTTCTTGGACTCACTAGGAGAAAAAGTCATACATGAGAAGGAAACAAAATTTCAAATATCTTTCTTATCAGGGTTAAACTTCAAGTTTAACTTCAAATTTGTCTTAGATTTCCTTTCTCCTTCAATCAAACCATAAACCCAACTTTATGCAGTCTTATTTTAATTAGCAAGAAAATTCCCAGAGACTTGGATCATTCTTTATCCAAGAGTAAAGACATTGCTAAATAGAGCAAATTCAGCAGAGAATGCAAGGTTTACAATTCATATTAGTTATACTTGTTTTATGAGATGAGGGAAAATAAGGGAAAGGGCAACTGGATAAGTAACAACAGAGTTCACAAACGAAATCAAGCTCAGATATATAATAAGGCACAAGCACAGAAAAACTATTAAGTAAATCTGATCTCCTGATATGACCTCACTCCCTTTGATGCCACTGGTGGGAAGGCACCTCCCAAACACAAGGAACACTTACCTTGGTAAAATGAGACAGTCAGGAAACTGTTGTGTGAAGCACTCACTCTTTACCTTGATCCCAGACAAGACCAGGGAAATTCTTTATCTAATTCTGATATATGGATATATGGCATAGGTAAAAGCAGATAGGTGTTTTCTACATGGCAAGAATTTTGATATACAGTGAACAGATGACAGAAGAAAGAGTGTAGTCTCACCAAGATGGAAAGTTAGAGTGAGTGAACATCACACTGATGGGGAAAGCTGAACACCCACAGATTTACTGCATATTTAATGGGCTGTACCTGTTCCAAGAACATCACCTAGTTCATGAGTGCTGATTCAGGTCATGCTGGCTGTGCACTGATGAGGGATGCAGGTGAAGAAACTCAAGCAGTCACCAACTTGGTGCAATAACTATCTGCCAGGACTGAAAAGGGACTAGAAGAAATGGGCAAATGATGCCCTCCCAAACTGTAAGTGCACTCACAATCTGGATGATGGAAATCCAGACAGTAGTGCACTTCATCTATCACTTCTTTCAATTTCTTTTGTCTCTAACAATAATTCTCTGAGGATGACAGAATGGCTTCTGCTCATCCTGGTGCCAGTTTCTTCCTTTTTTATACAGGTGCCAGCTACCACTAGAGTTTTTTAATTGTCCACAATGCAAAGGCAGGAACTTCACACCCACAGCTGACTAATTCTGCAGCTTTAATATCAAGACACAAATACATAAGACTTCCTTGCAAGAGCTACCATAGTTTCTGTGCCAAAATTGCAGCACAGTATCCAGTGAAGAAGCTAAGTGACCAGGAAGCAAAGGATTGACAAGATCTACAATACCCTAGGTTTGACCTATTCTTCCCTTTCCTTTGGAATCCAGTTTAACCAAGAGATCTGTCCTGCTAGTACTGTCCTTGCAACAACAGTATGAGACCACTTTTGGTAGCATGTACCCCCAGGTTGTATTAAAGAGGAGGTGGTAATATAAAGAGTTAAATTAACTCCTCAGCCTTGCATAATCTGCTACTGTTTGATTTGCATTTAACAGCTGAAGGGCGTTACTGAATCCGAAGTCAGAGGTGCAGACAATACCCTACCCTCTTAATAGAAATCCATCCCCTCTATAATTCACACCCCTATTTATATCTCTTTTTAAAAGTTTTATTTGAAAAAAAAGTTAAATTTGAACAGCTAAAACAATTTCTCCTTTGTACCTGTATGAAGGTCATTTTGTGTCCAGAAGATGCATCTAATATCAGTGTGAGTTTGAGAGAGAGTTATCAATATGCACACAAGGGAAAGATAGGGGAATGGCAGGATGATGTCAAGCTCTACTGTTCTATTTTTTCCGTTCTGAAGAAAGACCCAAAACAAAGCATCTGTCAAGCTTTGCTTTCCATTTCTGGTGGAACTGTTACACATTGAACACTTTTTAAAAATATGTTAGATCCTTAAATGTTACTCCATATCAATGAGAGTGGTATTTCCCAGGATTAGTTTCAATTACCATTTTTGATTTAATATAAGAAATTAACAACTGCCATGCAGGAAGGGAGGAGAATGCTCCAGTCATTTTTTCATTGTCCATTCCATGGACATTTTTCTTTTTCTACTTTTTTTTTCTTTTAAGGAAAGAGATCTCTGTGTCTGCCAGGGAAGTTTAATTACATAAAATCGATCCCCCTGTAATCCTCCTCAGCTGACATTATGAGAACACTAGTGCTTGTTGGAATAGATTATATTCTCCATTCTCTAGAGTACATAAGAGTGGCAGATTTGCAGAACACAATATTTTTCCACTTTGCTGTCAAAGGGCACAGACCCCTCAAGGGCAGTTATACTGCTTCACTCCAACCACTTAAAAAAACCCACAACAATGCTGTTGACATCAGTGCTGAAGTTTCATTAAGATCATGCACATAGACATTGTGAACTGAAATAGCCATGTGTCTCTGTTCTGCTCAAAAATATATTGGAGGCATTGGATTTTACAAGCATGCCCGACAAGCAATTCAGGCAGCTAAAGGCCAGAAACTTCAATGCAGTAAGGACAAGAAAATGAGTCAAGGCAGCATTGTTTCTGTGCATTCTCTTTCACATCAATGCTCCCCTCCCCCCACTTATCTTTCAAGATTCAGTTAAATCAAAATGAGGCAACTGCAGCTTTTCTTCTTCAAATTGTCAGAGTGTATTTAAAAGATTTCTGATAGTTCCAAAAATACCATGAAAAGGAAAGTGTGACTCATGATGCCCTGCTGAACTCTCTGCCTAAACTGGTTGAAGAATCATCTACAGACTAAGAAGTGACAGTAAAAGGGCTGGCCTCAGTCTGAGTGTACAGAAGAAACTAAAAATAACAAAGTTTTTGTAAGGTGAAGGTGGAAACAACTGTACACCTCCCAACAGTTGCAAACAGCAGTAAAATGACAAGGAAGCAACACAGAGAAACCTCTACTGGATCTGTCATTGCTGGTGATTCTGTTTCTCTGGAGGCTGAACAAAGAAGTATTAATTCACATTAAAATCAAATTTTTTCTTCACAGCTACATCTTGTGAAATCTGCTTAAATAAAACTACAGTCTGCTATCTATGAAAAATCTGTACCTGACTTTAATGACTTCAGTCATAAGCCTCCAGCTGCATCTGCACAATGTTTTGTAGACAAACCTGTGTTCCTCTCTGATTTAAATGATTGACAGCATTGAGACTACAGGCTGCAGTCTCAGGGAGCTGTGCTGCAGTTTATGCAATGTTTCTGAGAGCACACTGTTGCCCTGCAGAGCTATGGGGCTTTTGATTCAGAGGTGGCCTGTGCCCAGCTCTGCACAATCTGTTTGACAAAGCTTGTGCTGCTTTTCCATGTAAACAAAGCAGATTATTATTCCTTCATAAGAGCCTCAAGAAATAGCTGTATCCCTCACAAATTTCAGGGGGAAGCATGTGTTTTTAACTGAGCAAATAGGAGCTCTCCAAAAGGCTTTGGGATTAGCTCCTCATGAGTCAGGCCCACACACTGCTCAGAGCCATATCGAGACGATAAAGGGGAAGCTCTGTGGGTATGAAATGCCTGCTGGATTGTCCCACCTTCAGGAGAAATAAGCTGCTGACCAAGTGGCCTGGCACAACAGTAAAGTACCACTTGCAGAGCATTTCTCCTGAGGAGTTCTGAATACAGGAGGAACATCTTCCTCCTGTTTTCTTCAGAAGGTAAACTATTCTTCATTCAGGCATTGCTATTGTCCATTGTGTTATACAGAAGAACATTTTTCAGATATAGAGATGTGTTTTAGCTATGGGACTAGAGATCTGCTTATTCTAAGGCCTTTGTTCCCAGAACTCCCTACTGCTTCTACAGCCTGAGAGAAGTCTGCAGAACAGCCATCCTACATAGGAGTGTCCTCAATGCAAAAGCACACACTTGGTGTAAAAAAGCCTACACTGAGTTCCAGGAGAAGAAGAAGTGACGTGAAGGGATCAAAGATTGAATCCAAATTCTAAAACCCCCCATTTCAGCCACTACTCCCATCCAGAAGTCATCTGGAGACCTTGGCCAAGACAGCACTGGACTCTGTGTGTACTATCTTGTACTGCTCCCCACACTGTATTTGTCAAGCCAGCACGGTGATCTCCCACCCTCTCCTACAGCCTGCCCTGTAGAGCTGAGCTTCAAGGATTGCTGTCAGCTGCTTTCCACTGGCAGGATGAGTCAGAGAGACTGGGACAGAGCAAACACCCAGAAAATGGTTCTGCAATCAGGAAAAGTCATGAAAGGGAACTTTATGGCACTCCCTGCTTTTAATAGGGGTCAATAAATTGACAACCACCTTTGTGCATGTTGTACATGAACTTCTATGAAATTATCTCCCTGGCCTTTCCAAACAGTTAAATAGAGAAACTGTTTAGTATTCTGTTACTGATTTCAGTGCCAACCCTATTTGGCCTATACAGGAGGACAAACTCCTAAAAAAATAATTCAGCTCACCCAAAACTTTGCATCATTTTGCAGTAGAATAGGTCTCTTTCCCATAATTACTCAGAGAGTATATAAAGATAGCTCTTAATGTGGGGACCAGAGTCATTTGCTGAAATCTAGGTGCACTGAATATCCCTCATATGTACAGCTCATTCTGGAATGACTCACAATTCCCAGGAAATACACAATGTACTAATCACTGCATACTTCTACAGAGATTATTGTAAAAGCAGTCAAGAAGAAGACAGCCGAGCAATTCAAGATAAAAGTCTTACAAGCCTGACTGTCAGGTGTAGATGCGACAGTTCTGAAGGTTGTTTCAAAGACAGCTATTTCTGTTGCAGAGTAAAATTCTTTACAATGCAGGGATTTTTTCCTTCTTTTGGACTAGCAAGAAGTGTATTTTTAGAACTGTTTTGGAGCATTACTCATTTTTAATAACTATTTTCATCACTAATTATATATTTTAACAGCTATACTGCTATACTGAAAGCCTTTGTCAAGCTCAGAGCCCCTGTCCTGAAAGTGACTCTCCTCACAAAAAAACCCACCAAAATTAATTGCACTTAGCATGCAACTTCAACTGCTTCACATCTTCTCTAATGTGAATTTAGCCCATATAGCATATCTCATACAGCATATTTGATATATAGCTCATATATCATTCCCAGCAGCAGATTTTAAAGATGTTACAGTCAGGATGCTATGGGAAAATGTATCAAGGGATATTTTGTCTTGCTATTCCCATTGTGATTTCAGCCTGAGTTCTGAGCTAGGAAAGGTTAAGTTGCAAATAGATATTTTTAGCATAAAAAAATGATGATTTTAGAGAAAAATGTACTGCATTTGCTCAAAGTAAAAAAGTCGAATTTTTAATGAAGCTCATTGCTAGTATTCATCCTTTTTTGAGTCTTGAGTAGCACAAGATATTCTAGTGCTAGAACACTGCTCAAAGACTACTGAAAAACCACTGTTACCTTTTATCACTTTGATGAAACCTGGAGCCAGGCTGTGGCACACTGCCACCTAAAGTTTTATAAAGGTTAAGTGAGATTTCTCTGGTTAGTCAGGTGGTTGGTGGGCTCTCTTCCTCTTGTTGTTTCTCTTTTTCCACCTCTTGAGAGGATGCAGTACAATGCAGGACCTAAACCTTGGGTTCTCTTCACTAGAATAACAACACTGGCAAGGTTCTGAGGGCCCTCATGACTTGGTGACTCCTTAGTGTTAGAAAATAACCTCAGGAACAATGGTGCCAGTGGGAGAGACTTCAGGGTGGCTCCACTCTGTGCCTAGAGATTACACATCCTTCCTGAGCACACATGGTGCACAAGGATCGGATCTGAGGGTAAGGCCCTCTGCAAAAAACCCGTGAGAATGTGAAATAATGTAATGAGCTTTTCCTTTTGAACTGTATCAACTGCACATTCAGCAAACACCAAAGTAAGATCACAAGCACATCAACAGACTACTGCTGCAGAGAGCAGTCAGAACCAAATTACACCTCAGCCCAATGGGCTAAGAAGGTGACTTGATTTTGAGTGAAAACAGAAATAGTGCACACAATAAAACCTAGTGGCTGGACCTCAGCTATTATTTTTTTTTTTCTTTTGAAATACAAAACTGCAATTAATGAAGTAAAATCAGATGAGGAGAGTAAACACATACAAAGAAAATAACTGGATTCCTAATTTTCAGCTTTAACTCAACGTCACCGAGTTTATTGACTTTATATTCCAATGCCCATTTATACAACACAATACAGGTACAGGATTTCTTCCCTCAGTAGAAGGAAAAGATCTTTAATCCCTTAAACTACCTGCCTCTCACTGTCACTCCCATTGTCAAAAAGGAGGAGAGTTATGCCTTCAAATTAGGGACAGTGAGGGTATGAGCTGGAGAACAGGAAGAAGTTTTACAAGGAAAGTTGCCAGCAACTGCTGAAAGTTCAGAAATTTCACAGTAGGACCCTAACACATCAGTGCAAAAACAGTGCCAGAATAGCATAAACAAGAAAAGAGCAGATCTTCCAGGGCACTTGTCACTATAACACTTATGTCGTGATTCTAAATCAGATTTACATGGTACTTGTGTACAGACACTGCTTTTAACACCATTTGCTTTGTGCAGATTAAAGGTCAGAAGATACATATGATTAGTAATAAAAGACTTTTAAAAAAGCATGACTACTGAATTTAAAGATCTTTGCATAATCTCTTATCATTCACAGCAGGAAAAACCACAAATGTTGTTCTGTAGTCAGTCTTACAGAGTAATTCACAAAATTACACAATCACAAAATCATTTAGGTTGGAAATACTACTTATTTTACTACTACTGCTACTTTAATACTACTACTACTAATAGCAATAATACTAATGCTTTAAAATATTGTTAGTATTTTAAACTGCTAAACTGAAATATGGGCTATGCTCAGTTTAACCATGCCATTTAAATTACACTCTGAATTGAATAATTACATTTTTTGCACAGATTCAGATAAGATTTTTTTTTAATTTTTTTAAATTATTATTTTGAAAGAGAAAATTTTGTTTTCATTTGGTAAATTTGACACAAACGTTACACTTGATCAACTATAAAAGCATAGGTAACTTCATCACATGGTAATATATTCCCTTAAATTCTAGTTCTCATGAAAAGCCATCAGCTTATAAAACACAGTCTAAACAGGACAGAGAAAATACCAGTAGATCATGCTGTTCTTGTGCCACTTGGTACTCTGTACACATGTAAATTGGGCCACTTTCTTTATGTTTGTATTGTACAGAAAAGAAAAAAAGTTCATGCTTTATGCAGCATTGACATGAAAAAATAAAGGATTTGAAAAAAAGAATATTAAAACAAAAGTGAGTTCTCTAAAATGGGTGGAAAAAGTGACAATATCTAATTGACTGGAAGCTTAATTTTTTTTTCAAAACTATTTAGGCTTTAAAAAGACTAATATCATAAGTGTTAACAAGATTTTAATTAATATAACCTAGTGGTTTGGTCTTATTTTACCACATATCATTTCCCTGTGTTTTTTAAATAAATGCTATTTAAAGTCTGGATTATGTTGCTGGTTTAGTGCTCAGCACTGACATCCGATAAGCTTATTTGAATTCAAGAATCTTTCTGGATTAAGCAAATGTCAAGTCTGCAATACATAGAGCATTTAAATCCAGTATGAAGTTTAAGTAAGCCAAATACATAGTTTTATACTGTGATGTCAGAAAAGAGAAAGCACTATTCCTCCCATATCCAGTTAAATTTGAAAAAACTTCAATATCATTATTATTAAGAAATACATTTTTACTATTATCTTCAAATTTCTTCAAATTACTATTACCTGAAAATTCTCCAGAACTAGAACTGAAGACTGCTGTATATATTGTTACTCTAAATGTGTGAAAGGAAATGTGGCAGATTTTAATAAGCTTTTTCCACATAAATGATAATGTCAAAATGTCTTTTAAATTTCATGTTCTATTAAAAAAAGTAAAAGCATTGTGCTTTTCCTTGAAGCAGGAGCACTCATACCAGTAGTACTTCAATACTATTCTACAACATTTCACATCTGATACATGAGTGTACTGTATGGAGTTTTTTCAATTGTAAAACTGAGCCAAGACATTTTTAAGTATTTAAATAAAAGCCATCAGGTGTTAAGTGATTTGTTCAGAATTGATATCACTTAGATGCTAGTGGAAGAAAGAAAGTTTCCATTCAAGAAGACATAAGATTTGAAGTTTGCAAAACACAGTCTGCTAGGACTATCACTTATTTCAGTCAGAAACATCCAATCCATGCAAGAACCTGACTAGCTGGTTTTAGCATACTTGCTCAAACTAAACATTAGCTGACCATGCAAATGCATGAAAATGCCAAACATTAATTTCACCTAACCTTAGCTTTCTAAAAGCTGGGGTCCAACACTGTATCTTGAGTCACAGAAGAAAGGGGAGGCATCACATTCCCACAAGTGAATCTGATGCCTCTCTCTTTCCGTCGGCAGTACAGAGGACCCCAAATATTAAGTTTTCTGGTTTTTTGCCATCTAAAGTTATAAGGGTTGAATCCTTCTCTGAGTGTTAGTCATTCTGAAACAGGGGAAGTATCAAAATTGACCCAACTAGTCCACTCTTTAGCAACTTTTACCTTGCCTTTTCAGTGACTCCCATTTGTTGATGAACATCAATAAATTCCATGAGTTGCCTTTGTAGAACGTTTTCTTTTCCTTCAATTTGCTTAATAAAATCATGCTGCAAAAGAGTAGATACTGTTGGACGCTTCTCATAATCTTTAGTCAAGCACCTGTGCTGGCAGAAAAAAGCATATGATCATTGAGGGTTCACAGTTAAGTTTTGAAATGCTTGTCTGGAGTTCATTCATGCCTCCATAACAAATGTATCTGTCTCAATCAAAACAGCTCTGCCCTGAAAACTGATACGACTTCACAGAATTGATGAGTCCAAAAAGTTAAATTATTGTATTTTAAAACTAAATATTCTTTAACTTACAAAATCTCAAGGGTGTTGAAATGCTATTTCAAGTTTTAAATACAGAGCCTCACTTGGAATTTACTAACTAGCCTTTTACGGGAGAGTATTAGTTGCAACAGATTTCCACAAAAGATATTTTACACATGACATTTACACATGTTCCATATTCAACTGGAGTGGTCTCAGTTGTTACTCACTTGTTAATGAAGTCATTGAATTCAGGTGACCACAGTTCAGGCTGCTGTAGTGTTGGAGGAGGATTCCTGCAAAGGTCAGTGTGGTGATAAGTTAATAAGCTACTCACTTGACAAAAACAATGTGTGAAGGCAGGCTGAGTAATGAGTTTAGAATGCCACCGAAAAAAGATATTGATTTCCAGTGGTAAAAGGAGCATGGGTAGATGATGCAATGCCTCATCGGTTCTCCTACTTTACATAACTAATAAGGAGAAATAGCATCAAGATAATCTACCAAGTGTAGCTAAGAATCACTGTGATTTTTTCAATCAAATCAATAAAAAGAAATTAAACTAACAACCCATTAATCACTATTCACTTGTAATGGCAAGTTCTTTTTTTCAAGCCTGAAACAATATACTTTCTTAGGAGAAATTTTCAAAAGCAATTCTATTTTAAGTTTTCTCAGAAGGACTGAATTCATCAACTTGCCGAACAAAGTGTCCAAAGGAATTGGTTCTTTATTAATTATTCCTCATTCCTCAGAAGATAATCAGAAGTGAAGGTTTAAATATAGATCTATTGTAAATGGATATACTGCTTTCTTTTCTATTGTTAGAGCTGTTTACTCTAGGTATTATTTTACTTGAAACGATCTTGACAGTCTTCTTCCATTCAGAGATGCCATTTTCACTGAGTATGGTCGTGAAGACAAAAGGAATGACCATCCAATAGACAAGGTGACTGTCTCTTTTCAATCAACCATAACTGCTTTTCTTCAAGTGCTGCTCAATGTTTACTCTATTGCTCTCAGATTTTACTTAATGGAATGAAAGGGTATTGATCTTATATTTGCTCCAGGGCAGAAAGGTGCCCAGTACTTGTAAGAGTATAAGCCAGAAGCTTTTTTGAAGTCCTAGCTGCAGTGACTGACCACAATAGTTTGCAACTGCTTTTTCTATAGCAAACAAAGGTAGAAAGACCATTCATACTCTGCTTCAGTGCCAAGTCAGCCAAGTTTTCTTAAACCTAAAGGCAATTGAAACTAATTTGGGGGTCTTGGCTGAAAAGGACTCTAAGCACTTACATATGCTATGTGGGGCTCAGTTGTTGTGGTACTGCTCCAGTTCTTAGGATGAGATCCACAAACTACTACTGAATGATCATTACCTACAGACTTGGAGATTGATGTTCTTTGAAATGCCATAAGTGGCACTTCGGGTACTTATATTTTCAGCTTCAAAGCAAAAACCACAAAATAAGTTGCTGTTTGCACTATCCAAGGACAGCAACACTGGAACTACCATAAGCAGAACAAGCTAATGAAAAGCTGAAGCCTAAATGTATGTGAGTAGGGGAACAACCTTTGCTTCAAAGGATAGAAGATAACTCCTGAAAACAAATATGAGACCTGTTCACCACAGTGGCATATTCAGACTCTGTATTTCTATCATACGTCATTCTTTTTAACAGAATATCTGAGACTCAGGTAAGTCCTGCGTTGATGTGGCAGCAGCTCTCTCAGGAGAAGGCCCTATGACTTTTTCTCAAATGTAGCTAAAAGTCAGCTCTGAACTTCTCAATGTGTACACATGGTTAAAGCAGAGCCTGCAGAAAATACACCTGGGCAAAGTATTTTAAACCTACCTCCTAATATAAATAATATAAAGAAAGTCCACAAACTTACATGGTCTAAGTTTGAAGAAAGCAAACTTTTGGGAAGCAAAAACTTTTGGAAAAAACTTTAAGGAAAAAGTTCAGTCTAACCCATCAACAAACAAAGACATCAAGTGATTACCTTGGTATTTTGAAGAGTGCCCTCATGGGATGCAAATCAGCAAGGGGTGGATCTCCATCTCCCAACTCTATTGCAGTAATACCCAGTGACCATGCATCACATCTAGCATCATAGGAGCTATCTAGCTGCTGCTCACAGGCAATCACCTGTTGGAGTAAAAGGCTGGGATGGTTAATGTCCACATTTAAGAGCACACCCACAGCTGGAGGAATCTCTTACAAAATACTCAGTGAAATAAACAGATATGCACACATTTAGAAAGCTAAAGTATCCATCCAATTGCCAAAACCCCCCCATTGTTTCAACTAGAAAAAGCAGGTGTCCATGAGCACCACATTCTCTGGCCAGATGTTCTCTGATTTGGAGAAAGGGTACAAATCCATGACTTTTTCAGCTGAACAAATTGCATCCCATAACAGAGGAAGTAGAAGTAAACTCAGCAACCCTACAACTCTTTATATGGATTATTCTTGCTAAGTAATCATGTAACTATACTGCTCTCCCGATGAAGTGAAACAATCAGGAAAGCAGAAGCTGGATTCACTATCTCTTACTGGGTCCTTATTAAACCAAATCAGCCAATTTTCAGATCAAGTGGATCTGGACAAAGTTCATTAGATCACAGCAAAGTATTTACCTTCATATACATTTCAGCTCATCCATAACGCTGGATGAATCTAGAATTTTTCATCCCATTAGCTGCAGATCTAAACCAACACATATACCATTAGTTATATGGCTAGACCTATGTGTATGAACAGAGTGTGTTGATAAAAATAAATATGTATAAACAGAGTAGTTTAATGTGCTATAAACAGATGTACTTGCATGTGTTTGTGTGCACACAAATACTCTAAGTAGATAAGCTTATTTATTAGGAAATATTTTTCCTGTCTCAGCTTAAAATGTATCTGTATATGCTTCAATTTTAGTCAGGAAAAATCGCCAGAGAATCACAGTGCATCTTCTTCATTCATAGTAACCTTTTCCATATCTTGCTGAAGCAAGTATGAATATATAGTATTAAAAACTTTCCAGGTGCAGAAGTCAAAAAATAGAAGCTATAATTTATCACAATACCATACTGGGCTCCTTCCATCCATGGGGAGATATCTATAGTTTCAGAGCTTGAAAGGCTGGGAAGTACCAATAGTAGCACTCTATATTCTTCAATATTTTAGTAAACATTTCAGAGTCTTGCTCCCTGTCTCTAATCTTGTAATTTCAAAAACAAACCTAATTTTAACTTATTTTTTGCAAACATGTAAGACAGAAAGGTTTAAAACACTTTTTTAAAGGACAATGCTGTTTCCTTTGGTGAAAGGACCAGGAAGAAAGACAAAGAGCAGAAATGCAGAATACAGCAGCTCAAGTACCAGTGACAAAATATTCTGAAACCTGACCTCTGGAGCCATCCAGAATGGGGTGCCCACGGAGGTGTTCCGACGGAGACGAGTGCTGGTCAGCTGAGCAGACACACCTGGAAGAACGAGGGGAATCTACCATCAGAGCAGTGGCTGTTTCCACCCAAGACAGCCCTTCTGAAGGGTGACATCCTTGTCTTGTCGTGCTACAACTTCCTGTGCAGGTAAATCTCAGATACATCTTTCCATTTCTCTGGAAAGAGAGGCCCAGTCCTGAAAGGTTCTCTCTATCTTTTTTTCCAGTGGCTTCAGCAGGACCGGGACTTAGTCCCAAAAGAGCATTTGATTAGTAATCTGACTCCATATATTTTGACTGGTTAATTAAAGGTTTTCTATATCCTATTTCAAGAGAGCAGTAAAACACCTTAGGGAGGGTAGAACAGTACTGTACCTTCCACGCCTTCTAATGCTCACTACTGACACTAACCCTCTGTTTCATATTATATATATACATACATACATACATATATATATTTCATGTTAACACTATAAAAGATATCTATTCTCATCTCTTAACTGCTCTGCCATAAAAAAGAAACAACAAAACACTGAAACCTCAAAAATTCTTACAAAAGCAGAAGTCTCTCCATGCTCAAAGCACATTCTCAAAGCAACAATCCTGCAAATCAGCTTTGCAATATGAGCTGTAGTTTAGGGAATTAACTATTTCAGGCCAAGGGTGGGAAAGTGAACTCTGAAGTTCAAAGTTTCCTTGCAGTTTTGAGTTAAAAGACACTGAAATATTAGAAATTCATGTGGGCTACAGCACAATTCTGAGAAGCCTGCCACCAATTTCCTTCCTTAAAAAACAAAGGTGAACTGGTTAGAAATAGCTCTAGTGCATGCAAAAGGGACAGTACAACACAAAAAAAACCCCAGTCCCTCAGCCAGCATGCCCAAAACTATTTTGGATTCATGAGTCACCAATACTGGTGAAGTCCACACATGGAGAAAAACAGCCCTTCAGCCAGCAAGTCCTAAACCATTATGGATTTGAGTAATAGCCAACACTGAGGTCCACCAGAGGCATATTCTGAAGAGCTGATGCCACACATGGCCAGAAAGGTCTTGTGCATATACATGCTCCAGCCTCAGTCTGACTGACACTGGAGCTCACTTATTTTGCCTTGGTACATCTACTTTTTCTTTAATAAGTAAAAAGAGTCGGTTTCACTCTGTGAGTTCCATTTCATTGTTCTGAAACACATGAAGCTCCAGTGAGCACCACTGTCCAGTTTCAACTCTGTATTGTCTGGTTTGAAAATGCTTGACCTTCTCTTCCTGAAAAGCCTGCAGACAGTTTATAACAAGAGCAATTCACATTAACTATGCAATGGGAATATTAACTGAACGTCTGTCTGGGCAGGGTTCGATTGTTTTGGGGTTTTTTCAGTGTAGGTAAGAAACCATAGAGAGCTTGATCTGTTTTTTCACTCTAAAGCTACGTGTTCAGCTCTGATTCACTAAATATCTGCATTTGGTTCTCACAGAAAAGTATGCAACATCTGAAAATAAAGACTGCAAGGAATACCCCGTCTGTTCCTTTGAGATAAATGCAACCACTTGGCTGCCTCCCTCTAGTCTAAACCAGCCTTGAGAAAGTTTGATCTTTTCCTCTCTTTATGTCTGCAGAAAGTCCAATACACAGTGTTATGCATCATGGAAAGCAGGACAAATGTGAGTCTTAGCACAAAGTCCATCAATCCTACTTCTACTCAGCTAAGCAGGGGCTTTGTTTTTGCCATCTCAAGGAGCTGTCTGAGATCCAGCTTCCGGCTCACAGAGTCTGTGGTTGTTCTGAGCTCTCAGGAAAACATGTCACACATCACCTCAGCTCTGAAACCACCGCAGGGATGCCAACAGACATTATTATGTGAGATCCTTGATTTCAGAGGGAGCTGAGGCTACTCTCCCTTCCTCCGTGTTGTGGGAATCCCCTGTGCAAAGCTCTTTTTTTTGCAGTCTTGGACAAGGATATGACATTCAGATCTGCAGGCAAAGAAAGACACTGACTATATTTTTATGATTCCAGTGTCTGATTTTATAAATAATCATAACTTTCTGCAGAGATAAGGAACAAAATATAAAAGGTACATTAATGTGTTCAATCTTCTCTGTCTATGCGCTGTTGGGTTTTTTCCCTCTCCAAACTGTAATTATTAAATGAACTGAAGATTTTTTCCTCCTCACCCTTCTTTCATTTCAGTAAAAAAACTGATTTAATTTGAATTGTTCACCACTTTCTTTAGGCTTTTGGGGGTTTTGTGTGCTGTTTGGTTGGTTGTTTTTTTTTAATCCTTTTGCTCTCAGCATTAAAGTGGCATTTTAGATTATGCAGTGTAGGTCTTATGACAAATGATATTTCCTTGGGCTTTTTCTGTCTATAGAGGAAAGATGATGTAATTCCACACTTAGTAACATTTCTTCCAGCATTTCAGTAACCAGTCAAGCATATAGCTGGCCACTTTTTTTAACCTACATATTTTCAACCAAACCATCTTGCTCCTCCTCTCCCCATTTACTACTGCTTTGTTGCAAAATTAGCCAAATATTATCCTAAGAAAATCTAAAATATGTCATAAAATGATGTTCTATTACATACAAATTATTTTTTCTTATGAAAGTTAAGAGCTCTATAAATATGTGCATTAATAGTACCAAAGCACACCAAAAAGAAAATATTGTGCATATAGCTGCATTTCTTCTTATTTTTTTCAGGCACCATTTTACTAATAAAAACTGAAAATCAGGACAATTACACTATGAGTATTATTTAAGGTTTTCATTGCAAAAACAGGCATATTGAAATAACCTTGCAAGTAAAGCCCTCTGCATCTGACCTTAGCACTCAACAAAATCAAAACAGGGCAGAAATTAGTTCCCTATTATTAGGAAAAACTTGTCTCACAGTGCCCAATCTGAGCAGTCAATATTATGATCTAAACTGGGAGGCTGTACAACATCCCTTTATGATGATGTCCTGTGACAGCAGTATGCCCATTTTAGTGCCTGATGCTAGTGAGGGAATGGCAAGCCCTAGTAAAGTGTACTAATCTCCCATTTGACACACAGCAGGGAGACTGGATTCATGCATAATGACCTTGACCTTACCCCCAAGGGCTTACACTCCTTTAGCTATTTCTTCCTTCTTTATTTGTGCCTCCAGTGTACACTTCACTACCAAAGCATTCTCTGATCTTCTGTAGATTAAGAACACGTAACTCCATCATTTCTCAGGGTAGTGTCTGGACCAAAAACAGCTCACACTGTTAACTCTGCAGATCTAAACAGGCCAAAATGCTTTGAATTACTTTCCAATCTTTTTTTTAATCTCCTAGGGAAACAGACGTAAAACAGCAGCAGTGTTTCACACTGCATTCCCCTTAAGCTCTCTGGCAGGTATGTTTTGCCATTCTTGTTCCGTGTTGTATGATGCAAAAAGTGGCCTCTCCTTCCACATCTCTTTGCCCAAAGGTGTGGCATCAGTCTTTTATAAATCACTCAATACCACCTTTTTCAATAGACCTGGAGACAGCAAGTCCCAATGGTCTCAGGTTTTCCTTTAGCACCCTAAGCTTCACTTTGAGAAGAAGCCACTATTCCTGTCAAGATACAGACAGGGAAGTAGCTGCTTCCCTCTAAACAGTGGTGGAGTTATAACTCAATTCCTCTGTAATTGCTGGTACCCTTGACACTGATTTCTTTGTTTGCTTATTTCAGGTTGTATTGGTGTAATGACACAAATCCAGATAGAATATTTCAGACAGGTCAGCTAAAATGCATACCAAATGGTAAGAAAAACCTCAATCATGCAATTCCTTCATACTACAAAATGACAAAAGACAACAGGGAAAAAACAATATTAAACCAAGGCAATTCTGTTAGTCCAAATGGCAAACATCACAACACACCAGGTATGTAACAATGTGCAACCACATATAGTGGCATCCCCACTAAGACTGTAGAAGGAGATCAAAGAGCTTCTCCCAGGTTTAATTACTTATCATGAATAGAAAGCATAAAGACACTTAATAGAAAATGTTACTAACAGACCATAAGGACACAAAAGGCGGGTTTGATGACTTCACAAGAGATGTTTCAGAACCTTTTTGAAACAGTGTCAATATTCAAAATTCCGTATGGATTATAAACTGACCCCAAAAGTAAACTTTTTAATTAAAAGAGCACAGAGACTATACAGGTCAACAGTGAGCTGCTATGAGAAAAGTACGCTTGAGAACTTCTGCTCAGTGATAAGGGCTCAAATTAAGTCTAGAACTAAAAATCTGGTTCTGACCTATAAGATGGAAATAAAGAAATAGAAAATAAAGTTGAAATTATGAGTCAAATGTATTAGAATTTTCAGCAGTATTTTATGTTGTAAGGTGTTAGGCTATGAGGAAGCATGACTTGCTTTTCATAAATCCATGCTACCTCCTCCCAATCATCTTCTTGTCTGTCATAGTTTAGAAATTATTTCCAGGATTATTGGCTTCATCACCTTCTGTGACAGAGATCATATGTGGGTCTGACCAGACTGTAGTTCTTTGAAACCTCCTTCTTGCCTTTCTTGAAGATTGGAATGAAAATAATTTTCTTCATTGCTTCAGAAATCTCCTCCAATCTCCGAGATGTTTCAAAGATTATTGGCAGTGATCTTGCAATGACATCAGCCAGTTCCCTCAGCGCTCTTGGGTGCATCCCAACAGGCCCCATGGATTTGTGTCCATCCAATTCTTTTAAATGTTCTCTAATCTGATCCCCCTCTACTGAAGGCATATTTGCCTTGCTCCAGACTTCCCCACTCGCCTCAGGGATCTGGGATTACAAATTAAGACAAAGTGGCAAAGAAGAGATTAAGTGCCTCCACCTTTTCCATGTTCTTTGTCCATATTCTCCATCTTTCTGTATTATTTTGATGTACATAGTGTTTTATTGTTGAAAACTAGCATTTCCCAAACCCTTGGAAAACACATACTGTAGATGCAATTTTTTAACTGAAATAGACATAACCAAAAGATAACCAAAAGGTCCAGAAAGATCAAAAGTTTAGTATCCAGGAGGACTATACATATAAACTGCCTGGGAGATGAAAAATCCATGGCATTTACTACAAAACCAAGAGACATGGAGTAAAAGGGGATAAAAAAGTTAATCTGTACTATCAAATACAGGGGATAAATACAAATGGATGTTAATAAAATGAAAGTCCAGTGGCCTTCATGATAAATTCACCATGAGGCTTCAAGACAATGAAAAAATATTTTTAAGCATACAAGGAAAAAAATTAAAATCCTAAATCTGATAGAGTCATTAAAAGTTTCAAACTGATAATAAAATGACAAACAGTGCCCTACATAAAATGCGTAACGTTCACTACATCTGTGAGAAATATAATCTTTATTTTTAAACAAAAGGGTTTAATACAACTTCTTTCTTTTAACAAATCCAAGATCTTTCATTTTACAGACTAGGCCTCCAGTAGAGCAGGTGACCAGACTCCCCTCCACATGCTCCTGCCAGTTCAGTGCATCACACCACCAATGATTCTAATCAAATCTCATGCTTCAGGGCTTCAGCTGGTTTCCTGAAAGGGATGCACAGGAACATTTGTTGTCCTGTTGCACAATTGGCCAGATGTACTTCGATAGGAGAACTACTCTTCTCTAGAGCCTCAGGGACTTGTACAGCTACACACAATCTGGTGCAGTATGATGGTGAGGAAATTCCTCCTTCTCAATGCTGCCTTTCTTATACCTTTCACTTCAAACTGATTGTTGCTTTGACACCCATAAAGTATGTTTTTTCACCCTGTATGACCAGCAAAACCCTGGAGATTTTTCTCATTGTTCCATGACATTGTTTTCCTGTTATGATAATCCATTATGATAATGCTGGCAACACCTATGCTGTTGGAACAGAATATTTAAAATACCTCGGGACTGGAATACTCCAGTATAAATAAGTCACTGGGTTCCATCTTCAGGTAAACAATGAGTGGGGTTTAGTATACACAGATGAGACCAGAGAGTTTCTAATAACCTCAAGAGATGACTGTTTTGTGACCCATGACAAAAACAAGTAGAAGTCTTTGCTGGCCAGAAAGAGCTATTTTCTCACTTCATGTGTCTCTGGCATCTGACACCAGCTTTCAGCGTCAAGCTTCTTTAATGCTTAAGCCACCGGTGACATCCTTATGTGAATTAATAGAAGAAAATATTTGAATGACCAAGTGAACAGCTTATCCTGGATGTAGCATTTGGCCACATGATTTCTGGTTTTTATTACTGGACAACACAAAGGTTTTCATTCAAACATGCCTCCCCCCCACCAAAAAAAAAAATTTTCAGGACTAAGCTTTCAACAAAGAATTAAACATTCAACAATGAAAAAGCTCCACAGCTCAAGTCAATGCAATCCATCTTATCCCTGCTAACCCTCGGTTGAAAAATTTGGAATTATTACTTTGATTGGGTTCAAAGCAGTTTGGCAAGCTGATCATGAAGAAAGCTTTCTCTAAAGTCTTTTACTTTTATTGGCTTCTGCCATGTCTCCTGGTGGAAGCATTTTAGCAGCAACATGTGAATGTCATGCTATATGGTATGCAGAAATGACAACACAATAACAGCCTGGTTTTGATCTGAACCAGTGAAGCAGACAGCTTTATTATGGATGTATGCTAGAATGACTAAGACAAATACAAGTCTTGCTATGACTCATTGCTTAAAGTAAGCTAAGGGCAGAAAGAAAATTATTTTATTTTTGAATACTTTCAAATTAAATTATTTTAATTAATTGTTTCATTTTTGCAGAATGATTCAGACAGCATTTATAGCTAATACAGGGCAAGCACAAAAGGACACACTAGGATATTCTGACAACTCCAGAATAAGTCATCTACAAAAGTTTGGAACACCACTCAAGGTTATGCTGAGCTCCTCTTCAATGTCAGCGGGACATGCAAAGGTGGGAATGACGATATATATTAAAAGGGACAGAAACTGAAATGCCCCAACATTCAAACTTGGATCATTCACAACTGACTTCTCAGCCTATACTCTGAGCACAAGGTGGCTCTAGACTCCCTTCTTTGCAGCCTGACCTGTGCCACGTGCAATCTGAGCACAGTCCTTGGGAGCCTTCTTGGCCTCTGCAATGCCACATGGCCCAGACACTTGCCAGGCTGAGCTGTGATAAGCCAACAAACTGCCTCTAACAAGGCTATTCGTGGTCATTTAGGTCACGTTAGGAATGGTCACAGCACTGTGTCACAGCAAGACAACACCAGGGCCGGTGAAGTGTCATGGTGACAGGATGACACCCAGGGCCGTGGTTCCCTGCCCAACCTCTGACCAGAGATTTCAGATGCTTTTTTCCCCACAAGCCCAGCAGAAAGCTCCCTCATGCATCAGAAAACCAGGAGAGCTGAACAATTGAAGAGACGGAATTATCAAGATGCAGTTGTCCATAGATTCATTTTTCCATGGAGACTGTCCCCATTGTTTTGGACATGCTGTACAGTGTAACTGATTTTACTTCTCTTGCTTTGTCATTATAGCAGCTGCTAGCTCAGATACACTTCAAAAACTCAACCTGTTTAGCACATTCACAGAATTTTAAATATTTCGGCCTGTATGTCCATATCAGAATAGGCATAAATATCATGGAACAATACTTAAGAGAAACACCTGTGCATTCTAACTCATGTTGATCAATTGTTATTGGTCATTAGTAGTGGTAAGGCACTACTAACAATCTGTAAATTGTAAGGAAGAGTAGTATACCACTGCTGAGACCCAACAGAATGTTGGCAAAATAACTCTTTCTAGGGGAAAAAAACCCCAATAAATTTATCTTAATGATTCAATTGAATTATGAAATCAATACTTGCATTTAGTATTGCCCAAATGAAACTATGTATACATTTTAAAGTAAACATAGAATGAATTCAAAAATACACTACCAAAACAGTGTATTGCCATTGACTAGATTTACCAAATTGCAATTTTGAATAATAATAGTAATAAGGCCATCTAGGAATGCCAGTATTAAGATTTCTTTTTTTCTTAACTTTGAAAGACTTCCAATAGCCTTAAAGGAAGAATGATCATTCTCTCCATAGCAAAATAATAACCCAATTACATTCCAAACACAAAAGCTGATCTCTGTCTACCTGCGGCTTCCAAACTACATAGAAGCAATAGTTCAAGTACTAAACAAAGCAATATCAGTATGTCTAAACAGAGCAAGACATATTCCCTTCATTTTTCCCCAGTGAGTTGTACTCAAGGTAAATCTCTAGCTGACTCTGGCTACTGTCCATGACAAAACTGTGCTAGCTCTATACAAAGTAGGATATCTGAAACTGCATTTGAAATGCCAAGACAATATTCACAAACAACTTCTACATCCAACACTGACACAAAAGCAGAAAAATGCAAACTAAGTATGTTTAAAGTATGAAAATCACCCTACCTTCACTATATATTCCATTAATATTACAATGCATGTTTTAATTATGCAACCTATTTATCCACAGTGCTGAAAGAACACTTGAAGACATTATTCTATTAACTGCAGCAACACAGCTTGTATTTTTCCACCATCTGCCAGCAGCAGTGAGATTGCATTACCTTTATTCCATGTTTTCCACTGGAACATGCTTTACATATTAAAAAACATAGATCTTCACTATGTATTGCTCATCCAGAGCCTCTAGTGATGGAGAGTTTTAGGTTAGCGAAACACCTAAGAAGAAACTGAAAATGGACAGTGCCAACCCTTTTCAATATCCCCTTCCCCACAGTTACATTACCGGGCAAACTATGAGGAATCATGGGATCGCCTGTGGCTAGAAGAAGGCTTGAATTCTAAAGATTTAATGAGTCCACCCACATGTTATTTTCCTTACGGGTACTTGAATATTTCTGCTATCCATCTAGATGACTGATTTTTTTTCCCAATGACATTTCCTGGTAATAACACCAAAAGTCTAATTACATGTGGTATGAAAGTATGTTTGATGCATAGACAGGCATGGCCTTCAGAAAGAAACAGTGCTGCTGGAAAAATATGCATTTCTTAAGTGGGGGAGTATAATTTATATTTTTTCTGGACATTTCCAAGGCAACAGCTGCTCATCCTGAGATATTTCTAGTCTGGGAGAGCAGGTTTCAGTAGTCCTGAAGAAGTATGAGCTACCTGTGCTCTTGGTAAAGACTATCAGCCTAAAGGTCAACCCTCAAAAATATAGCTGAAGAGAAATTTTCCATCAGCATTACAGTCTCTTCTTTTTAGCTAAGAGAATCACTTTGCCATGTGACCGTAGGTGTTTCACATAGCTTTTGGTGTAAAAATGGTTCTTTGCTCCTTGGCTTCTGAGACATCAGCAACTTGTCTAGTTTGCTGATAGGGAGTTGTGTCCTCTAGGATCCTCTTTGATAAAAAAATATATGCGCGAAAAGCTCTGGCTTTTGAGCTCCCAGAAGCACTGAAATGGCAAGGGATTTCAGAAATAATTTCAAATCTTTCAAAGTGAAAGGTCACTCAGACTTTTTCAAACCAAAGTTAAAGTAATAACAACAATAACAATAATAATAATAATAAAGCAAAATTTCTCTTTCCCATTTTGAAACAGCACATTATAGAACTGTGCCTTAGATTGACATAATTACATGAAAAGCCCTGTGCTGCACACTGATTTCAAGAAAAGAAACTGAATTGAGAGGGACTATTCAAAGAAACAAGTATTTGTCAGCAGAAGCAGATGTTACACCTTTAGTATCCCATGAAATTGGTTGTACATTATAAGATGCAGATGAATGTATGAATTTTTACTAGAGATGAGGTGTGCTATGTGTTCAAGTGACTCCAGGCCAGTTTTTTAACTGATGAAAAAAGATCAGACACTGATAGATATTTAGGCAGCAAAGGTTGCAGATAAATTTGTCACACGATTTTCAAAAGGTATCTGGCATTAAATTAATTTATTTAAATTTCATTACATTAATTTCCTGTACCTTTAGAGGCTAAAATTTCATTTGAAATCTGTCTTTTTAACATCAATCCGCTGTGTGCAATGAAAGTTCTGAAACAGATGTAAAAGACTTTCTTCTCAGAACAGTAATAAGAAACTGTGAATATAATTAGGAATATTTATCAAAAAAGAATTTAATTCACACCCTACTCGCCTCCAGTTCTTTTTATACAACAGATTAAACAGCAGTCACTCTTTAAAGTGCTACAAGGAATTTAATGTAAATTTACATTTTTCTATCAAATCTCTATCTTATACTGAAAACATAGCAGCTACACTTCAATATAATGCAACTATATGATTTGGTAGAGGGTATTCCTTGCTTGAAGCCTAATTGCTGCAATTCTCAGGCAGAACATCCTACCTCAAAGCTTTTCTATCAGAACAGCTTAGAAGCTAATTCCCATAAATGTTCAGGTAGTGAAACTGCCTTCAGTCAGCCGCCTTCTCTTACAAAGAAAATATGGACCATTAATGTATTTAGAAGTTTATTGTCTTTATAGACTGAATCTGTGATCAGTGGACATTCTCACAGTAGATTCCCTTGGCTGGTACTCATCTTCTGTAAAAAATAAAAATAATTTTGTTTCTCTCTGCTGATCTAAATTATCATACCGGATGGATGCAAGACCAGAGGATCCATCCCTGGTAACAGTATTTCAAAATTTTTGTGGCTTGGACAGTTTAAACTAAAACTTTATCTGACAGCTCCTTGATAAGCAGTTAAGCTCCAGAAGCATTGTTGTGGGATGTTACAGAATCATAGAATGGCCTGGGTTGCAAGGGACCTTAAAGATCATCTAGTTGAAACTCATCTGCCATGGCAGGGACATTGTTCACTAGACCAGGTTTCTCAGAGACCCATCCAACCTGGTCCTGAACACTTCATGTGTTCAGGGATGTGACATCCACAACTTCTCTGGGCAAACTGCTCTAGTGCCTCACCATCCTCACTGCAAAGATTTTTTTTCCCTAATATCTAATGGCTTCTAAACCTGAACCCATTCCCTGTTGTCCTGTCCCTACATGCTCTTGTAAATAGTTTCTCTCCAACTTTCTTCTAGGTTTCCTTTAGGTATTTGACTTGATTTAGTCATTAATCTATATTGGGATTGGGTCTTTCTTAGATACAAGAATGTTACTCGGATGATTAAACAATATTACAGCAGAATTTTAAGGGAAAGCAAAAATTTCACTCTTCAAAGCAATCTGAGTGAGGCATGGCTGTGGGGCTGTTATATTCTTTCAAAGTCTATCTCTTTAACTGTTAGTACCTTTAGAAAGGCAAACTTTTCAGAGAGTTAGCCTGGACTTTGGAAGAGCTTTTCCCTACATTTTCTGTGTCACCTCAAGCAACTCAGTCTCTCAAAATTTCAGATCCCCAGCTGTTAACTAGGAATTAAAGTAATTTACTTCTCCATAAGGGTGTTGTGAAGGTTATCCATTACAGACTGTGCAGTGTTCAGAAACTATGGTCCCAGCATACATAAATACCTATGATACAATGACCACAAATCAATGTGTATAAATTGTGTCACAAAATGAAGCTTCTGAAAAGTTTGTACAGCTGTGCAAGAAAGGACTCACCATGACAGAACACTACACACCTAGTTCAAAGGGTACAAAAGCAATGAAGGAAAAAACAAGCCATTTTCAGACATGATTTAATTCACTAGAAGGTAACCGGTTTTTCACTTATGACTCTTAAAATGTTCCTAAATTTTAGGAACTTTTTACTTTAAAAAAAAAAAGACAAAAAAAGCTAAATGATTGCACAACACACAGAGACTAAGAATAGGACTTTTTCTAGTTTCGTGTTCCATAAGGTACTTCACAAGCCCGTGTTTCAGACACAGGGTTTATGTTTAGAAGAAAACCACCATAAATAGCATCAGGGGAGGACAGCAAAGGCTTCTTCAGGAACATCTCATCAGCATCCAGCATGCAGGAGGATGGTGCAGTTAAAGTTATCTTGGAAAGGCACACTTCCTTGGTCATGTGTGTTTGGTGGTTGAAGAAGTCCCTGGTTCCCTGACTCTGTTCCCCTCTCCACACAGAAAAGCTGTGTGCATGCTAGAAAGGGTGATGTGATTATTTAGGTTGGGATTTCTTGTGTTTCTTTGGCCCCATGTAATAATTGGTTCAGCCTAAATCAAAAATTTTGCTTCCTTTTGCCTCTGAGTATTTAGTGGGTGAAAAGGGCACTATACCTCCATGTCTATCTTTCTCTGTAGCCTGTCAATTTTATAGGCTTGTATTATAAAAGATGGCTGAGTTTAAGTCCCTGATCCAATAAATGTTTATGTACAACAGTCTGTAGCAACGCCAACATGAGAGATTTTCATCAACTCACATTCCTGGCTAAAAAATGATCTTGGAATCTGATTAATGTGGGATTAAATCCCCTTAAGTAGAAGACACAAATCCCACAAATCCCAGCTGAATACCTTAAGCAGCAGCTTGAATGGTGAATGGTATATCTTCCATGATGATTTTATAAAGACTATAAATTTATTCCATCTGAAACTACTTATTATTGGCTTCAGATTGTTTTTCTTTCTGAGGGGGGTGGGGGAAAGCCAGGGAAAATATCAATCTAATCCGAAGTTAAAAGTGCCATTTGTATATTCCTTTGAGAGGACGGACTGCAGCTATTACAGGTCCCTTTTGAGCCAACATAAATGTGTGTGTATGTATATTTGTTTCTTGTGCATGTTCTAACCTGTATTTTGGCATCACAATTTTCTCACAAGAATTTAAGATTATCTTTCAATTACAGTCTTACCAGGAGATTGCGGTAACTGGAGAATAAAGAATTCAGGTCCTCATCCCTACAGCTTGTAAGTTTTGATATCTGCATAAGTGATGCAATTTTCAGAAGCATTGATCCTATAATTGCTTCCAGCACCTTAAATTTTTTTCCACAAGAAATTAAAAGCCTGTGTGCAAAAATACTGGGTTTTGCCTCACAATAAACTTCCAGATTATCAGAAAATACTAGTAAGTATATTGCAGATGATTTAGGAAATACAAAGATTTTTCAATGGAAGATTTTATCTGAGGAATATACAAGAAATACATGTCATTTCAAAAGAATTACTAAACCTAACAGTTGTGGGGAATTTGTGTGTGAAGTCCTGAGAGTTCTATAAATATAATCTTCTGGCCAGAAGATACTATACTAAAGAGAGTTAAAATCCCATGATTAGCTTAAACAATTGTTATATATCAATTGAATCAGTATCACTAACAAAATAGGAGGGCAAAAGAAAAACAAAGATTTTCAATCTGGTGAATTAAATATATTTACAGTTGTCTGCTGTTCTGTGAAATAGTGACCAATAAATTTACTTTTAACATAAGAAGGCAGAGTTCTACCCAAACATAATAGTTCGTAACAACAAACACTGAAAATTTTTATATCCCTTATATGAAACAAGAGTCACACCTAACCTTTTAGGCAAATGACTGTGGTATGGCTATAAATAACAGGTTGCATCCACTTATCCATGTCTCTTCTCTTCCCTTTTGGTGGTGACACCAAAGATGGGAGCATTCAGGAATCCTTTTAGGCCTAACAGGCTTGAACTGACTCTTTTAATGCCAATTCTTAGATTTAGATTTGTCAAAAATCTGTCTTCCCAGACTTTAGAGAGTGGGGATTATTACCTATATAATATTTTCTCCTCTACTGCCTTCAAATATCTCTTGTTTTGTTTTAAATCAAATAAAGGAAGCATATGCATCTGAGGTGGAGCTCTCCCATTCTTCACAATATCTATTAAGTTTTAAATGCTCTCATATAAAACATGAAGCTTTTTACTATCAGCTCCTAATTTCACTGAATCACTGTATGGTTCCTGGAGGAACTGAACACCAACCTTATTTTGAATCCTATTTTCTCGCCTTGCCATTTCACTTACTCTGTACCTCAAAGCATTTGGCACTTACCACCACCATATTATAATTTCTGGTTTTTAGCCATGCTATTGAAACAGCATTAGCAAAACTACTAAAATTTCTATCAAGTTAAAAAAATTAACATTGATTATCTAAGTGATTTTTAACAAAAACTTAACAAAAAATTAACACAGTTAATATTTTCTGGTTTATTTACTCTATTCTATTTTCCATCCTTCAGGTGTAAAACATTGCATATATAAGTAAATATAACCTACCAAAATCCACAAGCTTGACTCCTCCTTCAGTGGTCAAAAGGATATTATTTCCCTTAATATCACGGTGGATAGTTTTGTTTTCATGCAAGTGCTGAAGTCCCTGGAAGATGAGATGTAAACATGAACTTTTAACAACAGCTCTATCCTCCATATTACATTTGCAGAAACAACAAGGTAGTGGACAAGTATGAAAAATACTCGAAACTTTTTTTTTAATCCAAAACAACAGGGACGTCATTCTTACTGCAAAACCACTTACTGCAAACCACATGACAAGGAAAAAATATTCTTTCATTGCCTTACTTTATGACAAATAGAAATTTTAAGATGAAAGCAGAAAAATATCGCTATAAACCTACATATAAGATCTTTAGAGCATAAACTCAAAGAAAACTACTAAGACCTAAATTCCACCAGAGAAAGTAAAATTTCAGTTATAAGAAAATGATAAATAAAGACAGCTGATCCTAATGAGCAAAACCAAATTCTTGTAGCAGGGTTTGAATTTGCAAGATATGTGAATTATTTTACTATAAAAATAGTTTGGATCCAGACGTAGGAGGCTGAACAGTATTTTGATGATATTTCTGCTATTTCTTAAAAGAAAAGCAATTTTGATGTTGAACTGTGTTTACTAAGAAAATTGATCAATGGTCAGAAATCAATTTTCATTCTCTTAATAGTGAAATGAACAGATTAACTGCTACTTACCTTGCTTGCTTAAAAAAAAACCATCCTAATTACGCATTGCCTTGATTTCATTAAACTCTGCTATAATACAAGATAGTGAGCTGAGTTAGTGGGGACGTGATCTTCATTCATTTAGAGAAAAAGTATGAGCTGAATATTGACTGTCTTTCATTGAAAGCTTATCTTACCATCAGAGCTTCACGTAAAATGTAAGCAATTATAAGTTCATTCATCCTTTCGCCTCTCTTCAGAAATCCTTTCACAAGATCAGTCACAGACCCACCATTGCACAGCTACAAAACAGAAGGGGAATATAAAAAGGAATTAAGGAGTGTTGGAGTAGCCACCTGGTTATCATTTTCAGTATTTTTTTGTGTCTGTAGCCAAATGAGATTCTACTAAACTGTCAAGCCACAAATTTGTCCTTAAGTACACTATTTATACAAACAACATACATGGCAATTTTTGCCAATTATTTTTCACTACTTTCTGCGTTTAATTCTTCTCATCCAAACACAAGTATAGCAGTGTATCTCTTTGTTTTCCTATATCCATGATTGCTTTTTCACTGAAACAGAAGTAGATTACAGAGCAATAAATTAGCTGAGAAGGCATGTTTTGTGGGGCATACAAATTGCTTCTTATACTCATGTGGAACTCACCACCAGTGCAGATTATTGCAACATCAATTCTCAGGTACAAAAGCTATGTACAGAAAAAAATGGATTTAAGGCATCAGAAGACAGGCAGCAGAGAAATTTCCCCATGGTGAAACCTACCAAGGGTAAAGCTACCCTTTTTGCCAAGCAGCACTTAATTCCTAGCAGAGGGAGATGTGATACACAAGGCATGGGCATTGTGGAATATGATGAAAGCACTGTGGAAAGAAAGGTCTCCCACTGAAACAAAGTGTGCTGTGGGCGTAGGATTAATTACAGCCCTTGTTGCGTCAAGCCTGTCAGCTCCTTGTTCCAGATGTAGAGCCACAGTCTGCCACGTCTGGACAACCCTCTCCCAGTCTCCAGCAGAGAGAGCCCAGCCAGACTCCTGCAAACCCCTGTCCCGTCCCATTTATGAGGGGAGAAGAGACCTGGCCTTGCTCTCTAGAAATGATAGTGAGCACACATTACCAGCAGATTAATTTAAACTATAGTACCTCATATGTTCGTTTTTATAATTTACAATTTTTCTGCTGGAAGAAGCAACAATGTAACTTTAGTGAGTACCTACTACTGTAGGAGCTACATGTCTGCAAAGATGAAATAGGCACTTAAGCCCTTAAACTATCCATAATGCACCTGACAATACTCATTGATTGAAGAGCCATTTGCCTCTGTAAAGGAGTAGCTGCTTCCAATAAGACAGTAAAATAAACTTTTATTCTTACACAGTATTATCATCCAGTAGCTTTTCACATGAAACTAAATTTCCATGTAAGATATTTTAACAATGCAGCACAAAACAGTAATTCCTTTGCAATACATTTGAAGTATATTCAAATCAAGAGCATAATTTACCAGTAAAACCTTTCAACTGAGGAATTCTAGACATCAGATTCTTCTGTATATGTGTATTTTTCATAAGTTCTTCTATATCCCTACATTTTTTCTGTGCTGCAATTAAAAAAAAAGACTTGCACCTTACAGTAAAAAGCATGTTTTATCCCTTTGTACCCAAATGTAACAATAATTCTCTATCTTTGAAACCCCTAAGCTGCACTGAACTTGTACCACAGGAATGCCTACAGAAATGCCATCCAACACACAACTCTTGTTGCAAGATGTGTCCCCCATCAGGGCAGCAACAGCTCTGGTCTGACAGGGGCTGAGCTCTATGGCAACAGTCTTGGAACTCACTTAACCTTACCCTTACCTAAGTGGGACAATATGCATGCTTAGAGAGGGAAGAACTCATATGCTTAAATGATGGGATTAAATGCTTTGCTGGATAAGGATCAGATTCCCAAGCAGGATTTCATTTGTTGTCATTAGCCATGCTGGCCTGCCTTCTACACTGACTTTTTCAAGTTAATTATTTTTTCACAATGACATTTTCTTTTCAGGGTTTCTATCATTTTAACTTTGGCACATCACCGACATATTTAATCAAACCAAATGGATTATGACAATTCTGGTTAATTTAATGCTCTTGATTTCAGGGCACTGAATTCAAAAACTGTCTGACAAGTAACAAACCAATTGTGAAATACATTACATATATGATATTCTTCAATCTATTTTTTTTTCATTATCTCATATTTTGCTTCTAACAGCTGAATCTTTTTTTTTTAGAGAGCTGTTTACCCATTCAATGTAAAGAAAACCAATGCAGAAAGGAATATATTCTTTTTGTAGGCAGAAGAAGCGAGAAACTACACCTCAGAAATCACCCTCTTTAATGCTTAGGCAGTAAAGCCAATACTGAACTTATTTGCCTGGATCAGAAAAGTTAATTTTCACTTTCCTTATCACATTTCTCTAACTAATTTTTCTAATACTCTCATAAGATATAAATCCTCATTATGAGATAAATATCTGCATTGCAAAATAAAACTTAAAATATGAGGTAATATAAGATACTAAAACTGTTATTATTTTAGGCCAAGTAAAAACCGAACGTGGGTATGTAAAAGATCAGCTAAACAGGTCTTGAAATAAAGAACCCAGAAGTCAGCCCTACCACCATGGAAACCCTCCACCAATTCCCAAGGCAGGGTGGCTGCTTAGACAGAGTTCAGCTGAGGATGTTATAGACACAGGTTCTTGCACATATACAGGACAATTTTTCTTTTGTTACTTCCATGTCAAAAAAGTACTTTCACTTACATCAGACAATAAATATTTTTCTAAGACCAACAGCATAGGAGGAAGAGGGGAAAAAAGGCAGGGTATTAGAATGCAAGCAGCTATAAGGAGGAAAAAGGATTATTGGAATACCATCACAATTAGAAAAGGAGATTATGGCAGACACTGCATGTGTGTGCTCTACACTGTGTGGGTGGGAGGGGGAACAATGACGACAACGATGACACAGGTTAGTATTAACTTTGTTCTATTTTTATCATCATGGGTAAAATCTTGTATCTGCCCTAACTTCCTATCTGTACTGTGCATTTTTTGGAGGTGAAACACTCACGTGTCCCTAAAACCTGCACATAACTAAAGCTGAAATGGTGATTCTTTCTCATCACTCATTTTTGATGACTAAGGTTATCAAGCTGCATGTGTACTCAATACAAAGGTATCATACACACCTCAAAAAGTCCCTCTCCTAATGAGTCTGGCTCTTCTCTTCTATCTCAAAACAAGAAGCTACAGAAAGTTACAATACTGCTGCCCAATACGATGCTGGACCATGCTTGCTTGGGAATTTAAGTAGAAGAGAAATAAATTATCCTTGGGGATGTTGATCAAGATCTAGTCCACAGAAACTTATAGGAGTAAAAAAACTCTAAATCATTAGAAAAAAAAAAAATCACATAACCTTGATTAATACAATCCTTTAATGAGAGATTATGGGATAAACATTATTTAGTAGTACTGCTAGACAGAAAGTTTCCTGGGGTGTTGTTAAACATTGCAGCTTATGATATCTGCTGCTTCTTAGTAGCATGCTGTCCACAGTAAAAACACTGTGTAGCCTCTTAGCAAAGCTGCTCAGTTCAAGTTAAGCCAACTGAAATGCTTGGATGACAAGAAATCATTAAGGCAACAGAGAGAAATTTTTAAAAATATCTTTCCAGTTTTCAGTGAAGCATCTAGAGAAGGGAGGTGCTGGTAGCTATTACTTTGTTGCAACCATTGTGAACTCACATGACCAAATAGCTGATCAGTCTGTGTCACTTGCTCTACAGCATTTGGTAAAATCTCCTCAGAACAACTTGATGACAGGCAGTATAAGCAGAGAACAACAAATGCACAGAGAACTTGGGACAGCCATCCAGCAGGAGCTTTGTGTCTGTCTGAGCTCTGCCCCAGGGCTGCTCCCTACCCTGAAGGTCAAGGCAACTCACCAAATTAAATGACCTTTCACCTGTCATGAGAGATGACCTCTTCTGGGAGGAGAGGACCATCACTCTATTTTTCTGTCCCACAGTAGAAAACCCCACACATTCACACACATTCTCTTGCATGCACAGAAATATTTCTTGTGGTTTGTATCACATGGAGGCCCCCATTTAGCTTTGAATATAATAAGCTGAACTCAGCTAAAGGGACAGACTCTTGGAATGTCCAGCCTGTGAGACACAGGAAGGGAAGATATTTGTGATTGTCCCACAGGAAATTAACTTAGGAAAGTCAGAACTTTGCACATAGGCAATTTTCATCAAATTAATATTAGTCATTTATTCTATTGTCCCCTTGTGATTTAGATGTATTTTCCTCACCAGCAGTTTTTTCACTGCCTGCATTGATAGAATGCAAATATTATGTGCAAAAACAAGGAACTGAAAGGGGGGTAAACTGAAGCCTTGAGGCTACCTAAAATGGTTGGAGAAGACAGAGACAGAATCTTCCTAGTGTCACATCCTAGCAAAGGATGAGAGGCAAAAACTCCCCACTGTAAGACAGGAGATTCCTTCTGGACATAAATGAAAAATTTTCCCACTCAGTTAAACACTGGAAGAGATTACACAGTGAGTCTGTGTTATGTCCATCCTTGGAGATAGTCAAACTTGAATTGAAAAGACAAATCTGTAACAGTTCAGTTAATAATCTTTGAGCAATGGGTTAGACCAAATAACTTCCAAAGGTCCCCTCCATGCTGTAGTTTTATATGATTCAGAATATATGAATTTTACAATATTCAGTTCCTAGTCTGGGTTTTCTGACAGCAGAAAGAGTGGGAAAGAACAAAGGAAATCTTGCATACCTAAACCAATGGAAAGAAAAATTTAATAGAATGCTTGATTCATATGAAAGTCTGCCTTAAAGAGCTGTAACTCTGATGGCCATGCATAGCTGTACCAAAAGAGGTGCTTAGGAATCTTCTACAGTGGTAGAAAAGGGCTCCTCCCTTATGATTTTCTGGCACTCAAAAAGGCAAAGACTCATAGTGGGATGACATACACTTCTCCACCCACCCATCTGCCACAACCATGTGCTACTGTAATTGAGCTATTAGTATGCTAAGCTATCTTCAGCAAAAAAATTATAGAAAAGTATGATCCTAAACCCATGAAATGTCACTTAAAATTGCCATCACATCACAGTCGTGCAGATGTTCTTTTTAGGTCTTAGTCACTCTTCACCTGACCCAGTTACACATTTCTCCTCTTCAGCTCTTCTTGATTCTGATGCCCATTGAAGATTCAGTATCAGCTCCCCTTTTGAGAAAACCATCAGTTGCACTTTTGCTAGGGCCATTAGAGCCTTTAATCATCCAAGTGCTCCTGACTTATGCATCTGTACTAAGCTGTCAGGTACTGTTTGCTTGCATCCTGCAGTTGTCAAGGTGCTTTCATCTTACTTCAGTAGCTTGGATGCAAACAATGGGACAACTACAATTACTGCCTTCCCTATCTTTACAGGCTGCTCAGACATAAATGACTGAGCAGCACATCACATATGCACAATTTATGTTATGAATGAATTACAGTTCTGAAAAAAAGTCCAACCTTGCTTTAATGTTCTCACACATAAGAATGCTAAAAGCATCACAGGCACTAATCTCTATTTTTTTTCCCTCTTCTTAGAATAGATCAATAATCTGACCTGCTCTCCTAAACAGCACTGCCAGTCTCTTAGCTGACTGCACCTTTCTTTCAAGACTGACTGCTGTAAGAACAGAAGATTCTTAGTTGTTGCTGTTTTGTAATATATAATTACAGAAGCAGAGGAGTAAAAGGGATCTCAAGAAATCAAGGGATCTCAAGGGTCTCTCTGTGTAGAGACCTGTACTTTCAGATATGACAGATAGATGTCTAACTTGCTCCTAAAAATCCCCCATTGAGGAAGATTCCAGTTTTTCTAAGTAGCCTGTTTCTGTGTTTCTCTGACCAGATAGAGCATTTTTCCTGCTATCCAACCTGAATCCTTTTTGCTTCCAACAAAATGGCATTACTTTTGCCCTTCCTTTCAGCAGTATCTTACAATAAATTATCATTATTTTCTATTTCCATCTCTGTCAGACTACTGTCATGATACGCCATTTTTTCCTCTTTTTTAGGCTGTACAATGTTAATTGTTACAACCTTTTGAAATTCTCCACATTTTCTCAACTTGGACTGCCTTCAATTTGCCACTGCTGTTTGCCTCACATCCTGCCTAAACTGCATACAGAATTCCTTGGAAGTCTTGTCTTAGCTGAGAAAAGTTGAACAGAACATAATCATCTCCACTTTACAGAGAATCCCTTTCTGCAGAACCACAGCCTGGTCAGGTATGTCCCACTTCTTCTTCCTATAGATAGCAGTATTTTGCATTAATTTCTCTTCTGTGATTCAAAAAAATTTCTCTACTATTCACAACTGTGAATCTGATGCTATTCCCCAATGTGCCTGTAATTCAACTTTTTATGTGGACTTTTTTTCATCACTCAGGTTATTACTGAACAGAAACAGATGAAAAGCAGATGCCCACTTGAGATTCTCCCAGCCTAAGAGTGAACTAAATACAGTTTTGTGAAAAAGAGGCAATTTGTTTTATTGTTTTTGTGGAAGTTCTGTATTTCCACATTTTCCTCAGAAGCATGTCACATAGGACCATATAAAATCCTCACAAATGACATGTTATCCTATTAAAAGATTACATTGTACTAATATAACTTTTTCTGGTCCAGTCCAAGTTGACCACTTATAATCTTACTGGGTTCTGCAGGTTCTACAGTGGTTTCTATTAATTTGTTCTGGAACTGCTGTGGGTATCAAAGTTAAGAGGTTTGGTCTGTATTTCCCTAGGACATTATTTTTCCTTGCTTTGTAAAGACAAATACTAAGCATTCCTGTATCTCTTTTCTCTAGTAACCTTGTCTTTACCACTCTCCACATCAGACCCTCTGAACTTGTGTTTAAATGCTTTAGAGAGCATTTTTGTTTCTCCTATTTGAATGCATTCTGAAATTGCATTCTTACTAGTCTCTTACTGTGCTTCTATTTTTCTCTGCACCAGCTAATTTGTTATTGTGTTTTTAATATGTTTAAAGAACTGCCTACTACCCTAGTATTTTCCTGTTTTTTACATTATTTTTCATAAGTACAGGTACCCACCAGCTCCTGAAGCCAGCCAAAGCATACTCTCTCTAAGCCCATTATCTTTGCCCTGCTGCCATCTTTACCATCTTTTCTTTTCTTAGGTGAATGAAAGCAACTATTTTGGGGCCTTTTTCACTCAAATTTCCTTCCATCTCTTTTCAAAAGATATCTTCTCTATTAGAACAGAATAGAACAGAATCTACCTTGCACAGCCATTTCCAGAGTCACTTTCTTTGCCTTCTCTCTCCAAACAAGAACTCCATGGGCTGTCCATCTCACAGTTCAGCTGTGATTAGTAACTCTTACTCTATGTCTACAGTGTGACACGTTTTCATAATTATTACTGCCAAAGAGCACATTCCACTGACAGCACTTCACACCTACCACCCATACCTGAAGGTTCTTGTGAAAACTTACAGGGAATTAAATCAATTTCTTCAATGGGCCAAGTGGTTCAGTACATAGCTCCTGTCTGTGCAGCACAGTTCTAATTTCATCCCCAATGGAAGAAAGATGTGCACTGTAGCTCCTATTTTTCCTAACAACTGGACAAGACAACCCATAACCAAAAGAAACCACAGCAATGGTTTCTCTATGCTTTTAGACAAAGTTGATTGCTTTCAATTTAGCGTGAACAAAATGTATCACTGAAACAGGCATCTTTCCTGAATTATTTTGCTTCAATTATCAAAAACCATGGGGTATTTATGATTTTGCTATCTTATATCATCTAGCACCTCCAGGGCTGTGTTAGTCACAGCCTCACGGGTGTTTGTTCCTTCTGATTTCTTTCCTTTCCGTTTGTTTTTTTAACTTCTCATTTTCTTTGCCATGCATATGCACTGACAAGACAGCCAGCCAGAAGAAAAGTTTGCCTGTTTCATCTTATGCAATGCTGGCCTTCACAAACTCATATTTCTCAGTCAGATCATAGATATCTTCACATCATGGCCAAAATGGAAAAGCTGCAACTATGCAATTATTGCCTAAATATCTTCTTTTAAACTCAGCATAATTGAATGAAGCCAAGCAGGCTTTACATAGACAAGAAAAACAAAAAACCCTAATCCCCAAAAGAAGGATTTTTCTGTTCTAGAACATTTGTAATATTGTGAAAAAAAAGTAAGAAGGTGACAGTGCTGTTACAAAGGTTTAATGGACAGAGCCCCACTCAATTCCCCTTCTAGGTCATCCCAACGCAAACTTTACATTGCACCATCCCATATTTCACAGTCTTTATGTTATATTTACATCCCCATCAAGTTGCTAATGAAGAAATCAATGTATCACCTGTCCACATCTTCTCAAAAGATTATACAGCTGAAGTGGTACCAAGTTATTATTTCAAGTAATTTTCTGTAAAGCAACTGGCAGCGAAATATATTTAAAACAGAAATTCTGAACAAGCTTCAACTATAGCTTCATGGTATGACAATACCATAGCACAGCTGTAATTTTTTAATAATCAAATAAATGGAAGGATCATTTTGCAAAATAAGAGCTAACCTAACTACAAAACTGAGAGGCATTGGTCAGTAAAAAGCCAGGACTTTCTGAGCAAATACAAGAGGCAGCTTACCAAGAAAGAAGATTTTGATAAAGCAAACTTAGTGCAATTCATCATTTTATCATACACAAAGAGCAGTGACAAAAATAACATTTAGAGGGCAAAACCATTCCCTTGGCTAGGAAGAAAAAAACAGAAGACTAACTTTGGGATCCATAATGGCAGAAGTATTTCTACTGACCACTGCAAACCTTAGCTGAGGCTCTAGAAAATACACAGAAACCCCTAAGCAAATAGGGCAGCCTGTGGTAACAGCAGGCACTTCATAGCTTTTATTTCCTGCTCAGAGCTGTATTATTTTGTTCACTCTTCACCAGTTAAGAAACATTTCAAAGCACCTTCCTATTCTGCAGCATCATTTCTATATTATTCAGGGTTCAGACAGTAGTGCCAAGTACTGCCATGTCCACACTCATAATCCATTTTATGTGTGTGTTTCTACAAGAAGACAGTAATTTAGTCTAATTCACTGTAATTTAAATTACTGCAATAGAAATCTTCCCTATTGAGTTTGAAATCATGGCTGGGGAAGCACAGATCCAAACAATGGGGCTTGTCTAAAGGACGCTTTTACAAAAGGAATGAAGCTGAAACCCACTCATCCCTAAGGCAATTTGTCTCCTCATGGAAATGTGTGGGACACAAAAGGACCTAGAGGACTCTGTAACTGTCACAGGACCCTACCAAGCAAGCACATTCTGAAGGACTTTCTTAAAGGTAGTTTTATAAGAACAAAATTATGCTAAACTCAAAAGCCATATTTTTCTTCTCCTCTTTTTTCTTATTTTAATGAACTGCTGGAATGATTAACTCAGAGAGACTAGATTGGACAGAATTGAAATTAAAGTGTTTCGTAAGCCACTCTCTCCCTGCTCACTGTGTATGTGTAAGGCAGCTCCCTGCTTCCAGGCTTTGATTCCAGCAAAGTCAGAAGCAACAAATGCTGGCATTCTTTCTGGAGCCCAGGAAACCTTTCATCACCACTGATACCTGTCTTGTTTCTGTACCTCCCGGCTCCTTGTTCCCTGCTATAGTACTTTTCTCCTTTAGTCAGCAGCTTTCATCCACCTCTGCCTGACAAAGAACGAGGAGGAGACCCCTCTCCCTAGCACTGGAGTGCCCTCAGTCACTCCCTTTATAAAGAGACCCAGCATGCAAACTGAGCACAAAAGCAGCAAAATTGTACTGTCTATCACACTTAAATTTAAGCACTTAACCATCAGGTATCAGAGAGCAATCCTCAAAGCAGGAACAAACAACTCTTAGTCCAAGCACTCTTTCAATGAATGATGCTATTCCCCATTACAGGCAAAGGAGGTCTGGTTGTCTTGGATCTAATCAAAATCTACACAAATGTGGGTTTTGGTGTTTTGTTTCATTCTGGTTTTGAATTACTTTACATCTTTGGTAAAAATTGTGATCAAAAATAAACTGCACAGAAAGCAAAGTGATGTTAAATATTAGAATGTGAGAGGCATATTATTCCTATGCTACTGAACTAAATAGTGGTATGGTAAAACTATTTTCTGGGCTTCTGCTTTACTGCATGGCAGCAAAAATTGTTAGAGGTTACTGAGAACCAGGTTTTTGCATGTGAGTATTCTCCAACAAGGTGGGCCATAACCAGTTGTTTAAAAGATGCAAACTGTGCAAACCACAATGTAATATGAAATATTCATTACGCAGAGAAATTATGAGTATTTAGTAAAAGTTTGAAGCATCAAATGATAGTTGTAGCCACACATCTTTGGTCTTGAGAAAATAGGACATGATTTAAGAAAGAAAAATGGCTATAATTGGGAAGCAAAGAGGGACACATTAGAAATGGAGAAATCAAGCCCAATTCAGGCATGTAACGGATCAAAACATTCAGTGTTAGTCTGAATAGAGCAATTATAACCAAAGACATTTCTGAAAAATGACCTGTGTTAAGAAATATTAAAAAGCAATTTTCAATTGTTTAATTTTTCTGCTATATATGCCATTTGAAAATAGCTAATAATATTTAGGCAAATGACAGCTTCCTGCCCTTCACTCAGCCTTTTATGAAACCTAAATGGACTTTTTATTTTCTACTATACTAATTGCCTGAAACATTACTGTTTTACAGCAAATATCACATACCAGAAACAGCTGTGTATTTGTTTTCCTATTATAACTCTTATATATTCCATTAAACAGCACAACTAACTTCCATTCAAAGCTTTTTTTGAACTCCATAAACTTGTCTTTATTCCCGTAGATGGAAACACATCTGCATATAGTAACTCCTATATCTAACAAAAGCATACTGTAAACATGCCAAAGGAAAATCCTAAATAAATTATTAAATTGTCCATACCACAGGGTTCTCTATTTCATGCAAAAGAGAAGTAACTGATACAGTGATGTCTCTAGTTCATCTCAGGTCATCTTTTTCATCTTTTTAGAAGCTAAAGAGAGACTGTTGGGTCTTGCTTCAAGGTAAATTCCTGTGGGGCTGACACCAGCCACTGCTCATTACTCAGAGAGGACTCACCAAAAGAATCAGGTGACCGAATTTGGAATTTCCCACTCTTGCTAAACTGTCACAGCAATGAAAACAACACCAGTTTCTATACTTCTACCCATTCCTTATAGAATCATAGAATATTCTGAGTTGGAAGGGACCCACAAGGATCAGCTCTGTACAGAACAAACCCAAGACTCACACCATGTGTCTGACAGTGTTGCCCAAGTGCTTCTTGATTCATTATAATTGTATGATCTTTTTAAAGAAAAAATCTTCAGTCAAATGGAATTCAACAGTTGAAGTCCCAACACCTCCAATGGCACGGATTTGTTTGCTGAACTTTTGCATGATCAGCGACTTCCCAGGCTCTGTGCTTTCCTTGCAGGCTGCAGAATCCGAGGCTGCAAATATTTTTTGCCAAATATCTTTGCACATCTAGAACAAGAATAAGTTGCTTTACAACACTGACAGCCACTCTTCTCTTCCTGTTCCATGCACAGAGAGGTGCCGTGAAGAGTGACAACACCATTAGCTGAGAATGGAAAAAATATAAAGGTAATGGAGAGAAAATGCTTTGCTGCCGGCCATCAGGACTCTTACACAGCACTGGAAATCTCAGCAAGAGAGAAGGACAGAACTACCCATTCTGCTCTGAGCTTTGCTTTTTTGTGCTCATCCTGCTTGGGCACAAACAGCCCCCTGAAGAGGTGGCCTGTGCCTGTAAAAGGAGGAGGGGATGGATATGGTTCTGGCAAGGAGAGTGTGCTGCCACCCCCACACGGCCAACACAGCAAGACCCTTCACAAGCCGCTATTCCATACATGTTACAGGACTCTTAGCCTTTTTAGACTGGGATATGGGAATGAGGTGAAAGTATCACAAGTTTGATCAAGGAAGACTATCTAGATTTTTTTTTAAAATATTGATCTATTTACCTAGCACACAGAAGTTATCAGTCTCCCCTACATAGCTTAGACAATCAAAATTATGGTGTCAAAATTAAATGCATAAATATATTGCCATCTACTGCAAAAATTGAGGTGATTGTAAAAGTCAAAGAATCTGTCATGGTTGGTTTGGATTTATTTTGGTTCATTGGGTTTTTTGGGGATGGTGGGGAGCGGGGTGGTATTTGGTTTTTTAAGGTTTCTTGTCTTTCTTTATATTTTACATCACCCAGACTTTCAGCTCTCAAACAGCTGAAGCCTCATTCAAGTTAAGGTATGCAATAGCAGTGAATTTTTTTTTTTTTAAATAAAAATACCAATAACTGGATCCTTGGACAGTTGTTGCTCCTTTTTTGTAGAAACCACACTGCAACCTAAAATTGCACTATTAACATCTCAGCTCCAAAGTAGGGAAAAAAAAATCTCCCATCCTCTCAGCAACTGGACTTGCTGAGACTGTTATTTCTTTACATGAACGTACTCCATAGAAAGGACATTATATAACAAAGCAGAGGATTTTTGTTGTTGTTTTTTACATAAGGAGGATGCACTTAGGAAACAGTGAGTTTCCCCATTTATTAGAATTATATGCAATGTTTAAAAGGCAACATGAACAGAAGCTCTTTCACTTATAGTACGTCAGTGAAGGATCCAAGACTATTAACCACACAAAATTTGGGCATGAATTATACTCATTTTTCTCTGACACACATGTAAATTGTGCTGTCACTGTTCATTTATGAATCTGTGAGGAAAGTTTATAAATATTCCATGAACTCTAAGGCTCTCTTTGTGATCACATTTAGATTTGCAAACATCTGATCTGCTAAATTTCTCTCTCCAAAGAGCAGATACAACAGTGCAACAGTACAGCAGATTCACTCCAGGTCAGATGCAGCAGTGTACATATATTGTACAGCATTCTTAATTTTACATAGGAGTTCTTGCAACACCTTCTCTTGGCTTTAATTAGTACTTAATCCCAACCAGCCATCGCCAACCATGCCATTATTCCTTTGAACCCTCACACTGGCTGCCCTTTCTCAATCACATCAAATATGAGCTGGATGCTTTAACAGCCAAATTCCATAGCACTTCTAATACCATTTCTTATGCGAAAAGAGATCTACTTCTATCCTTGATCAGCTCACAGTGGTATCCATTACTGGCTATCTGTAGGCATAACGTGTTTTCATTTCTGCTCTGAAGGAGCAGCTAAACCATAGAACCACAGCACCATCCTCCTTCAAATCCTCCTTAATAACTCTCCTGTACTACAGTGCTGACAAATGCTTACTGCTGATTGGGATCACAACTGACTTCTGTTATCCATTCAGTTCTCCTTTTCAAACAATGCTATTTGTTCTATTGGCTCAAACCTTCAAAGAAAGCTCTCTGCTATGAAGACTCACTTTTCTGACAGGAAAGGAGTGAATAATTGATACTCTACGCATTGTGCTGGGTTCTCCACCTCTAGGCAAACTCAAGAATGGTAGTTCTTCTAAAGGATCTCCATAAAACCAGAAAGGAGTTCTATCAGGGATCTCAGCTTGTCACATTCTCATTTAATTTAAACACCTCACCAAAGGCAACTGCCCTTGTGATTGGTAACTGGGAAGGAGCTGCACTGGTGGGCTACCCTGCACCCATAACACAGCAACAGTCTGTTAACTGGTACTCTCCAGCTCTTACCCTGTTACAAGCATTTTGGCAAACTTTACTGGAAGTAAACTAGCAGTAATGGACCAACATAACCCTGGTATAGCAGGCTGTCAGTTTGATATACTGGCATTTTATTCCTTTTTTTCATATGGTGCTACATTTACAATTGCTACAATGTCCATATTCTGATTAACCATGGGTTTGCACTTTGTCTCTGTTTGCAGAAAGAGTGGCAGGTGAACTGATGCACTAGTTTTCTGTATTCTAGTTTAATTCAAACTCCTGAGAGCTTCTACTTACTGGGTTTAAGATTTTTTTCTTCTTTCTGAAAAAAACCATCACAAATAAAAGCATCCCAAGGATTTAAAAAGAGAATTTAGATATTTGTGCATTCCCCCTTTTTTTCCTCTTAATGTTAACTTTAAATGATCAAAGGTAAATAAAAAATCTGAATCACTTCAGTCAAATTTTAAATCAGCAAACATAGCTACCAACTGAAACACAATAATCCATCACGACAATATTTCTGTAATTCTTTTGAGTTATCAGTGTCTGGTTAGTAGCTTCAATTAACAACATGAAAAACATTTAGACTATGAAACTCAAAGCATACCACTTTGCAAAAAAATCCAGAATTAGACAAATTATCAATTTAGTCAATGATTTCTCCCATTTTAAAAGGCTGAGGGAAAGGGAAAGGCTAAAATGATACCTCTTCAGAGAAGCAGGTTCCATGCATAAGCTACTCTACACTCCCACATGACTTCTCTGGTGAAGATTACAACAGAGCAACAAAAGGTTCCACATGAGAACAAAGATAAATCAGGTTCACTCAGTCTGGACTCTGCACCTGTACAAATTGCATCAACTATTCTGCAGGTACTTTTTAACAACAGAGCTGGCTAGAAAATAGAGCCTGCAATCCACTGGAAACTGTAACATATTCCCCCTTCTCATATGAGCAGGAGTCTAAATTTCTTCACACTGAAATAGAATTAGATTCAGAAACATTTCTGCCATGTTGAAAACATTATATTCTACTACATGGAATATTATACAAATAGAAATCAGCATACAATAGTGATGCAAAAACTCAACTTGTATGCTCATAAAGGTAGATTATAGAGCATGCCTGTATCTTCATCAGGTTTAGTGTGTCTATAAATGGATACTAAATGGAATAGTCTAGGACTGGGACTTAGTCTGTAATAGTCTCTAATACAGCAGTCATGGTTGCTGGAAAGCATGAGGGAAATGGACTGCAAAATGCCCACCTACATGACCTACATGCCCACCCGCAGGGGCCTGACACAATTCCTCTCTGCTCCATCTTACATCAGATGATTTCCAACTATCTCAGATATTCTCCCTTCTGAACTAACATCCAGAGCAGAAAGAAATGGGCTACAGCACACCCTGTCTCAGTTGTGTCATCATGCTGCTGTCTGCTGACACCAAACTGCTAAGCTGATTTGTCCCAAGTGTGGGATTTCTTTCCAGCACAGACTCAGCAGGGCAGTTCCTCCTGCCTGCCTCTCTGGACACACACGGCAAAGCTTAATGCACCCGGCAGGAATCCTCCCTCCTGCAACATCCTGTATTGCAAACGTGATTAGAACAACATCCAAGGAGGAGCAGATGTTCATCTTATCTAAGTGCAGCCTACAGAGAGAAAGGCATTTCTGAATTGAGAGTCAAAAGTACTGTCATTCTGTACAGATGCTTTCTTGTATCACTTTCATTCCCATAGGTAGTTTTCTTAAAAATACATTGCATGGGACACATCTTAAAAAGCCAAAGATTTTTTCCTCTAGGAAAAAAAAAAAAACCAAACCCAAACATCTAAATATATGGATTCAAACACTTCAGTGAATGACTTGTTTGGTAACCTGCAGTGGTGATTCTAAATTCATTACTAAATGCTGAGTTTTACCATCTATCACAACCCATTCCTAGTAGAATTTGAGAAACTTTCTCTCCAAATCGTCTTGCCCATGTATCCCATCAAAGAACACAAAATGGAGATGATGAAAAGATACTCATTCTTATAAACTGCAGGACACATTAGTAGCTGCTGTGAAAAGCAAACTGAAACTGTAAAGCTGCACACAAGCTGATAAGAAGATGCCACTTGAACAGAGAAATCTGTTTCATGACAGTTTTCTTTCACATACACTATTATTAATAGGAAAGCTTCACCAAAGTCAATACTGAAATTTATTTTCCTGCTTATGCATATCTACACATACCAGCTGAAATCCACTGCATTCACAGATCTACATGTGCAGTGACAGAAAGCATCCAAGACTGTTCCATATACTCCATACTTGCACATTTATAGCTTGGCTCCAAAAAAGTAAATATAAAATATACTTCACATGTAGGCTTGTGTTTTCCACATAAAGAACATCATTCCATGTGAAATATAAAAGTTAAAATATAAAGACTTGACTGTTTCCTCACAGTCTGTTTCAGCCTGGCTGTTTGGCACCCATCCTTTACAGGCCAGAGGTTTCACAGATGGAAGTTTCCAATGCCCAACGGACACTGGATTTTCCAAGATGCTCACTTCAGAAAGACCTGATACCTTTTGATGTCAGTCTAACCTAATAATTTGTTATGATTTGCAATGCAAACCATTCTTAAAAGCATCTTCTAGTGGAACACATAAGAATTTGGAATAGATTTTTTTAGAACTAACACATTAGTGATAGCTTGTTTCTAGAATTTTACACCATTGTTTCACTGAGATATTTGGTCAATTTGTATTTACTTAGCTAAAAAATTGTAAAATACATCCAATCCTTCAATCTCAATCTTATCAAACCCTGATCAAATAACAGCAAAAGTCTTGATTCCTAGGAAAAGCACACTATTCCTGTCAGAGATAGCCTTCATTTTCCTCTGGATACAAGATGAAGATTTACAGAACAGGCTGTGAATCTATAGAAACTGTTAGGATCAAGCTCTTTGCTCACAGATTACTCAAAACTAAAGACAAACTCTGAACTTAATTTGAGGAAATCCTGCTGCTGTCAACAGCATTTGGGTAGTAGCTGCTTTTATTGGCTTATTTATCTAGCTGTGCATTTACCTCCCATAGAAAAAAAAAAGGAATTCAATTAAATAACTTCTATCATTTCATTTGGAAAAAAATCATCATACTGTATTCTTTAACTGCTATGTCAAATGTTAGTGATATTTAAAGAAATGCTACTACAAGAAGATTCTCATGGCAAGCCTTTCACCAAAGAAACATTTTAAATCCTATGAGTTTATTAGAATTTATATCCTAATTCTGAAGGCACAGGACTATCAGTGTAATATCAAGATAAGAACACTGAACAATTTAATCAGAACAGTAAAAAGACAAAACAACAGCATTTATCACTTTGCATGCAACTACTCTTAAAAACAACATTACACAAATGACTTGCATGTCATTCAAAGAGTTTATACTCAACAATGGAATACCAAGTGGAATAAACCTCCTTTTCTCCATGTTATTTACCTCAAGAACTAGCCACAGCTGGTCTCCATTTTTCACATCTTTCTTATAGTACATGCCGTAGAATTTGACTACATTGGGATGATCAGAGAGAGCTTTCAAAATGTTGTACTCAGCTTCAATTTCTTCATCAATATCCTAGTGTCACAAATGAGAAATACATAGCAGTTAACAAATAAATAACGGTAGTCATTAAAAAAAACCCCAGAAAGTATTTTCTGTCAACTCAAATGTAGTTTGAAATTATACAAAGAAAATAAACAAATAGAACACAAACATACCATTTAGAGAACGACAAAGCCTGGTTCTGTTTAGTGAATACAAAACAGTTATTTAAAAAAAAAATATTTTATCTTTATCAATTTTGACTAATGAACATGTGGGGTATGACAGAGCAGCCCTCAGGTCCTGGAGGACAGCAAGATGTCCATGAGCCAGCAGTGTGTCCTGGGGTCCAAGAAGACTGATGGGATCCTCAGCTCTATTAGGAAAAGCATTGCCAACAGGTTGAGGGAGCTGATGCTGATCCTGGCCCTCTTCTCAGCCCTGGTGAAGCCACATCTGAAGTGCTGTGTCCAGTTCAGGGCTCCTCAGTACAAGAAAGACATGGAGCTAATGGAGTGGGTCCAGAGGAGAGCTACGAAGATGATGAAGGGATTGGAATATCTCTTATGAGGAAAGGCAGAAGGAGCTGGGCCTGTTCAGCTTCAAGAAGAGAAAACTGAGAGGGGACCTCAAAAATATCTCCAAGTGTCTAAAGGGAGGGTGTCAAGAAGATGGATTCAGGCACTTCTCAGTGATGCCAAGCAACAGATGAGAGGCAACGGGCAGAAACTGATGCACAGGAACTGTTCCACCTGAATGTGGGGAAGAAATTCTTTATTTCAAGGGTCACAGAACACTGGAACAGGTTGCCCAGAAAGGTTGTGGAGTGCCCCTCTCTGGAGAGATTCAAGAACTCTCTGGATATAATCCTGTGCCATGTGCTCTAGAAAGACCCTGCTTGAGTAGGGAGGTTAGATTGTATGACCCCACCACTGGTCCCTTCCAACCTTAACTATTCTGTGATGTCAAGGCAAAGCCAGTGCAATCCACAAGTAGGTAGGTATGCAGATGCCTTGGGAAATTACTTGTTACTGCTTTAGTCTTAATGGTAACCCCAACTCGAAATGGTGCAGTTGGGACTACCTCTCTATCTCTCTGTGCATGAACAAGTATGACTGCAGCCACATATTATTCATTTGCCATCCCACTTTCTAAAATTATCTGGGAATTCTTCTCATTTTCTACTGTCACAGAAGCTGGTGACATCCATGGTCTCTCTGGGTTCTGCTACTGAACTATAATAATCATGGCTCTTTGTCACACTCATTACAGACCTTGGGTTTCTTAGTGAGGGAAATCCTTTTGGAGGTGAGATATGAGAACCAGTTTTGCCACCAGATGCACTGGGAGCTGAGCAAATCCCTTCAGACCAAAAATGGACACAGGCATTGGCAGGCTTTAGCAGGCATGGGATGACTCAGGTAAACCTTTCCCACCTGTGCACTGGAATTTCTCATTGAGGGATGGTGATTACTATGCATTTGAGTCATGCTGACAAAATATTCAATCCCTCCTGACAGCAGATAAAGGCAAATATCTGCAGCCATTTTCCCCTCGTTTATATCTCAAAAAAAAAAAAAAAATTAACATACTTGTTTCAGACTCAAAACATTTTTTAATACTACACAAAAAGAAGTGAAAAATCCATTCTAGAAGAAGGCTCCCTTATCAACTTCACTACCCATATAAATGGATAAATAGATTTCATATCAGTGAAAAGCATCTACTCAGTGCCAAAAAACCTGTCTCAGCAAAGCCAAATAGAAGTGACCACAGCAGAGAAAGGGGAAGTTCTGTATTCCCCATGAATGATGCTCCTTCTCATTCTGTTCCACACACCTGCCCAAGAGCACTCTGCTCATTTGTTTCTTAAACAGGTCTCTCCAATATCCTATTCAAGTTCCTCACAGGAGCCTTTTGTCTTGAGACCAGCTTGACTGTTCTCCAAGAACTTCCTCTGTTACAGGTATCATCATGAATCAGGCCATTAAACTTTCATATTAAGATTACCAGGATAAGTCTTCTCACAAGGAAGGATTTTAGAGATCTTGTTATTGGAACAACTGAAAAACAGCAGGAATTTTCCTCTTTATAAAAAGGAGAAATTCACTTTAAGGGTCATTTTCCCTAGCACAATACAGAATACAGAAAAAAAAATACAAGGAAGGAAGAAAGAACCAAAGTATGAAGGTAGCAGAGAACGGAAAGAGAAAGAAGCAGGGATGAAGACAGAAAACACATCTGGCAATAACAAAAGAAAGAAAAAAATACAGTCAAAAGCCAAAAAAAAAAAAAAAAAAAAACAAAAAAAAAAAAAAAAACAAAGCATACAATAGTTTTGACTGCCTTGGGAAAATTGGAAGAGAATTAGCCCACTGCCCTACTGTGAATTAATAGAGGTTTCTGTCTCCTGAGGGGTACCCAGATTTTATGAGATTTTTACAATTATAAGCAGAAATTAAATGATAGAATATTCACTCTGTGTCTACTAAAAAGAAAAATATTCCTCGGTATTTTATGAAGGAAAAAACTTGAAATATTTGGTTGAATTTAGCATATTTACCTTCATAAAAGAACTGTATTAGAAATGGCAGACTAAAAATTTTCATCCTATATATAGGATAATTTGGCTATGAGTTCTAAAGTACAAAGGTATTTACTTATAGTCCTAAGGACAAGACTAAGCCTTCTCAGTTCCATCTTCATAAATTCTCATTTCAACACCTTTGCTTTCCTGTTTCAGTTTCAAAAAGCTGAGCTGTTATCCAGCAAAAAGAGCCTGTGCTCTAAAGGATTAAACATTAAATGCTTATTTCAGTCTTATATCACCCATGATAATGTAGGTTCCCAGTTTAATTTCAAAATACCCGTTAAACCAAACCATATTTCTTCTGCTTTGTTTCCCAACTACCTCTCAAGAGGCACAATTTTGAAACGATCTCCAAAGAAAAAGAATTGTAAAATGTAAAGAAGAAAATACAAAAAGTATCTTTTCCTTCATTGCAATGGCTCCCTCTGCAGCCATTAGTAATACTTTCAGTTTAAATACGAAAGAACTCATTTATTGCTTTCACTTTATTTCCAATACAGGACTGTCATTTTAGCAGTAACATGGAGGTACAACAGCCTCTCCAGACATCCTGTAAATAGAAGAGGGCAAAGAAGAATAGTGTTCTTAGAATAAAAAGGGTAAAACATTTAGTTAAGAGTCAAGTCTTGGAAGACTGATGTTGATGCACTACTGCCATTTTTTCATTAAAATAGGGAACTTGTTTTCATCAGTTATACATTTTCACGTCTTCAATTTCTTATATTGCATCTTTAGCCATCCTATTTATTCTGTCTCCTTTACATTCTATTCCTTTTTTTCTACTTAATCTATTTCTCTTTCCTTTAGCATCAGCTTTACTATTTCTTTTTTCTTCCTATCATCATACCTTAATCTTTTTCTGCAACCTCCAAAGTGTAGAGAACATTGAAAGTTTCACTTATTTCTTCAGCAATTCCTGCCATAGCCAGCTGCCACTTAAGACTCACTCCTGAGCACTGCTGAAGCATAGGAAAGCAAAAGCATTTCCTGTCAAACAGGCATTTAGATCATTTAGACGAACACCAATGGCAAGGAAGTCATGCCTATTGATTGTAAGCACAAGAACCTTGTTTACAGAAAGCAACAGAGTCAAAAATAGTTTCCAATACATCTGAACTCATCAAGATGCTTATCACTTGGCAAGTTATGTTTACTTTGGAAGAGGTTGTGGTATTGAATTGAGATGAGCACCTTTTGTTGCTTTGAAAGCACGCTGAAATAAAAAGCAGATCAGCAAGAAACACAGCATAGATAATGGAAGACACTATGTTTTCACCAATGTATTTCATAGACTTTTGTGTCTATGGGATCATAATCTGACACTTTGTGATGTGCAGAGATAGAAGAGCCCTGTGTGGCCATGGAGCTCCAGACCTGTAGGGTCCACACAGCATGGCATGCTCGCCCATTCCTGCCCAGAGGTCATGCCATGGAAGCACACACCTCACAAACCTATACTGGGAGTGCAGAAGATGAACTTAAAAGGGCCTCTGAAATAGGAACAGATGCTTTCCCATGTTTTCTTCTCAAGAAACGTCCCAAGCCACGTGCAGCACCACTGAAGTCAGTGGGGTGTGCCTGTACAAACCAAGACTAGTGTTCTTCCTTACTCTTTGAGCATTAATCTGCCACCCAACAAATGTCAGATATTGAGAACAAAACCATGCTCTACAACTTCATAATTCCACCTCCCAGTTGCCTGGTGCTTTGTGTGTAGAGATAATCCCTTTGCATTTTCCATTTGAAAAGATGGATTCCTCTGTGAGACCTACTTATTTTGGCACATTCCCAAAACACACAATGAACCATAACAATAAAGTTTGCTATTTTATTTTTGAAGTATCACTCATAGCATGTAACTCAGCTACAAGCGTGTACTCAGATGCTTGAAGGTACAGCTCAAGTACTCAGAAGTGCATAACTTCCTTACTGGCCAATATGTCAAAAACTTAAAAAAAGGAAAGGGAACAACAGTAAAAATAGAATAAGCTAGGACTCCTAATACTGAAAAGGAAAATAATCAGCTCTGCTTCCAAAAACAAGAGAGAAGGGATAAAAAGGAAAAGCAACAAAGTTTAGTTATATTTCTGACTTTTACCATAAGCAGTCACTTCCAAGATCACTTATATTAAGAAAAATGTATTGATAGCTAGCCTGATACTGAGCAGGCTGAAATAGCTTATTTCACAGTCACTTCTAATACAAATTATCTACAAAGATTAAGAGGAAAAAAAAGACTACATAAACTCACAATTAACCAAGTAATTTAAGTAACTTACATGAACAGGATCCAAAATTTTGACTGCTGCTTTGCTGCCATTTTTCTTATTTAACACCTTGAAAACTTTTCCATAAGTTCCTTTGCCAATAGTCTCAATTATTTCCCAGGTATCTGAAGGATCAGGAAAGCTATCAAATATTATTGTTTTCCCAGACAACGGAAGCATCTCAAATGATGGCTCCTAGGAAAAAAAGATGTCAGTGTTCACTCAACGAACAGTTAATAACAATTTGCTTCCTAGAAATGGGAAGAGAAATACACATTCCAGCCTCAAACACTAGAAATGTTTTTGCATATAGTGTACATGCACAGATAGCATAATGAGTAAGAACCACTGCACATGAATTTCCTTTCAGTTGATATGGTGTTGATTGCACAATATCAAATGAAGATAGTTGCAGTCAACATAGTATCAAATGAAGGGAAATTCAAATGATAATTTGAACCAATTTCAAGTCTGAGTGAAGCAAGTTTTCCATGCAGTTCAAGGAATATATATTGTAACTCCAAGATCTTTGGAGGGACAGGGGAATGAGAGTCAAGTTCATAAAATCCCAAAGGATTTAGGTCCATTACCAAGAATCAGGCAAGAAGTGGAAAGAAACCCACACAAAACATCTTAAATAGTAGTATTAGGTTCATTCAAACTTTTACAGCAAACAATCATTTTCCAAGCCTACTCTTAGGATTTGAATTATGACATAGATTTCAAAAGGCCAAGCAGATCAAAGTGACAGATCTTTTCACAATGTTATGGTCTTCTGACAGTCAAGCACTCTCAGCCATGGAAAATGTGTTTACCAATCTACATCCTTTAACAACTGGTTTACATACTGTAAAGGAAACACCTTTTACAATGATTGAATTGTATCCATCACTGAGTAGGTTGCACCAACACCCTGGTCCATGATGGAAACAACTGACCAGGAAACCTGCAGCAGTCTGTTGTGTACTTGGAACTGCAGCCAGTACTGGCCCAGCTCTTTGATTCCAAATACTGTGGGAACAAAACAACCCAATTTGACCTGATACAATGAAATCCCCCTTAACACTATTCCAGGTTAAGGTCAAAGTAAAGATCAAGATCCAGAGACATACAGGTGTAATAAGTATATTCTCAGTTTTCCATTCCAGATTCAAAATTTGCTTCTTTCTCCTGTCCCATGGGATTCACAAAGACTCAACTCAGGACACTGACTGTAGTCTCTTCCTAAGGCATGACCTTATGCCTAGTCTTTATCCATGTTTTGGGAGCTTCACCACATTCAGGCATTGCCATTTCTTCCCCCCAAAAAGAACACAGATGAGTCACAACTTGCTTTTTCTTTTCCTTTAAAGTAGCGCTCAAATAAATAATTCAGTTAGCATTTTTTAATCACTTCATGCATAAATGCTTTGTAATTAGCTTCTGCACTCTGCTGTAATTAGGGGACTACACAAAACAATAACTAAATTTGGGATGATAAAGGGATGAAGGTTCATAATCTCAAACCCTTGCTTTGAGGGTTTCAATAATGATAGCATTCCAAAATCTGTCTATCTAAGCTTTAGTTTTCTAAATTGAGGCTAACTATTTGTTTAAGATCTTACTGGATACTACTAAACCTGTAACTAGTGAAATTCTTTTATAAGAGGAAAAAAAGTAAAAATGTATCAATGGTTGCCTTTATAAGAACTGAGGCATCCAAGCCATATTGAAATCTGTCTACATACAGGCCATTTTCTACAGAATATGTAATTGTCCATTAAAATCTAGAGCCTGCTGTGTCTCACATTACAAGAAAACACAGGAGCTCCTGACCCAGGCAGTAGGAGATATGCAGTGCAGAAGAAAGGAAGATTTAGTTCCTCCCTTTCAAAGATGAGCACTTCTGACACAGGAACTCAGAAGAACAGCTTCACATATTTAGACTGTGCCAGAGCCAAGCTGGGAACTCTGATACCTTGAATCTTCAAATAAGCAAAGGACCACCCTGCTGCAGGGATGTTTTAAACTAAACAGAACACTCCAAGAAGCAACATTTCAACCTGGTGCTTCAGACAGCCTCCCAGTCTTCATTAACTCCCTATACACTGACAGAATGAAGCTGAAATTCATTGACTCCCAGTATCAATTGCTTATTTGTCTGCAGAGACTGGTACAATGAGAACTGTTAAAGGGCTAAGGAAACATGATGCTGCAGGTGCTATTTGGCTACCAGAGAAAAAGTGCTAGAGAAATTCCCACATGCTTTTGTTTTCTTTTGAAAATCACAACAGTTGCACATAATCTAGTCTTAAGAAAAGTCACCACGTACTTAAAACATATGCATTCAGTAGCTGTCACATTTAGTTCAATAATTTAAGAGTGCTATTCCCGAAAAAAATATTCACCCTAGTTCTTTATTTGATTTACAGCTTCAAAATGATAGCTTGAATAAATTATAATGAATACCATTTTCTCATTTTCACCAAGTTTAAGAACAAGTCCCTGCAGATAAATTGTTTATTTTTCACTTTTATTATTAAAAATATATTAAATAGAATGATTTCAAGTGTTCTATTCTGGATGATGGATAATGTTTTATTACATCTCAGTGAAGTTGTCACAGCTGATAATGATTTAACCTCATATTTCAGCAATAAATTGAGCTGCTCCTGGAATACGTCTGGATGCCCAACCAACTGGATAATTTATCATACCCTTCACCATTAAAAATTTACTTAAAAGCCACCACAATTTATAACTGGATCCAAACCTCTAAGCTGGGAATGTACCCTTGAACCTCTAGGAAAAAAAGAACTTTTTAAAATACTTCTGGTGTGTTCAGTGTGACAGTTCACTCAGCTTCTGCTCAGATTTTGGCTAACCTGCTGGTCAGGCCTGATGGATGCTGGGCACAGTGCCACTAAGTCACAGCAAGAGCACCAAGAAGGAAGACAGGTGGCCTGAAAGAGCTGAAGAGCCATTCCGACCATTACGCACCATTATCACTGGCAAATCTCTGTCTCCAGCATTTTTCCCGTTGCAGTTTCCCCAGAAACTGCTCACTTATAAAAAGGGGCACAGGCCAAACCTCCAAGCTGGAAGGTGTAAAATATGAGCATAAAAACTTTAGAAAAGTTTAAAAAAAACTTTAGAAGCAAATCCAAGAGGAGCTGGACTGCTGAGGCCTTCCTGCTACTTGGTATGATAAAGGGAATGCTTGTACCGTGACAGAGGAGAAGGGATAAGCAGTCTCTTACCCATTTATTTTTTGATTTTGCTTGGAAGGTGTACAAATTAGGTTATAAATTACAAATCCTGATGGCTTGAATGGTGCATAAATGAATTCACGTGATAGACAGACCTAGGCAAAAGGGGACTGAGCCCCTCTTTGTCATGTTAGTTATAGTTCTTAATGAGTTCATGAAACAAAGTTTAAATCACAGAGTACATTGTCCTGTAAGTTTGAGAGAGCCAAACAGACTGACACAACAATTAAATTCAGGATATTCAAGGCAAGGAAAAAATAGATTTGGAGTTCCAACAAAACAAGATTTGGGGTTTTTTCGGTTTGTTGGTTGGTGGGTTTTTTTATCTGAGGGGGGATTTGGTGCCAGTTATAAGAATAAACTGGGTGAGAATTCTTATAAGCCATTCCCATGTAACTTTTTGCTTCACATCAAACATATACACCCTATACAGCAGACTTCAGGCCAAATATTAGAGATAACCAGGATGCCCTGTTCAGCAGCTGTGCTGACAGACCACTGCATTCTCCATCATTTTCAGTATCTAGCCAGTTTGGAGAGGGAAGGGGAAGCCTGCTGAAGAACATAGTATATCTCCTCTGGACTATCTCATTGCTGCCAAGGCAACTCAGTGACATACATTTATTGCACCCAAAGCTTCAGACACAAACCAATTGCCCTGTGGAGGGCTTTTTAGTCAAGGCCACAGAGCACTAGAGACAACACAGTCACATGGAAATAAGCAATTGGTTTTGCTTCTGCCAGCTGGGTTGAAAGCACAATAGAGCCTGAATTTCACATAGAATATTATATGTTAATCCAATATTTTCACCACTGTTTCATACCACCTAACTGTGCAACTTTCTAATAAACTTTCCCCCCCAACAGTTTCTGAATAGACCTTCATCTCACTTGGATGAAAACATACCCATTTCCTCCATAAACAGCTAAAAAAATGAGAGCTCCTTGCCTCATGTCACTCATCTTCCTCCACACAGGGAGCCTACAGGATTAGCAAAGCACACATCTATCCACATTTTACTACAATGAATGCAGCTTTTAGGTTCCCATCAGCATCTTATCTGCTGGCTATCACAACTTTCTGGTCTTGAAAACTGGAACCAGGATCTCATCTGCGCAGTTCAAAACACACCTACTGAGGTTGTCTTCTGGTTTATTTACTCCTATACCCCTCTCCTTCACATTGTAAACATTCCTTATGCTTAACCTGACAGCTCCTGCACACATCCTACCCTGAAATGTGCCAGACATCTTGCTGTATGTCACGACTGGCAGATGTCAGGTGCCAAGAACGCTGGCACATATGGCATATCAGGTCTGTTACCTCTCTGAAGGTAACACAATGCATTCCTTCAGATTGTGAAACTTCAACCTCTTGCCTAATGGATGCCAGAAAAAGCAATCACCCTAACAAAAACAAAACAAACAAAAATAGACAGCTTGTTATATCAAATAAAAAACTCCATCTTACCTCACTTTTTCACTCCCGTTATTGCTTTATTCAATATCTAATTTGGAAGTTCTTTGGTCTGGCACTGATCACAAGGCACAGTGGGGCCTTCAAATGCTTAATTCAATGGCACAATCAAATCCCAAAGCAAATTCCTTCTTATTTCATGAGTTATGCCACACTGACAAGTACTTAATAAGAAAGTTAAAGGCTGCCACATGGAATTCTCAAAACAAGCCAAAAAGCATGAGGCTAAAATATGCCCTTCATCGTACTAGCACCTAGCAACTTCTGGATAAATAATTTGATTATTCAACTAAGAGCATAGACTGCAGCTTAGATTCTCAGCTAGAGCTATAATGACTCATTTATGCAGTATATTATCTTAGCCATCATTCAACGAGTAAGTTTTGCTCTGGAAATTCAAATCACCCCCATATCACCCCCATTCAATTCTGGGGGAATATTTGGCCTCTGATTTCAACAGTGATGCAACCTATATCTGCATGGGAACTATACTCAAATCTAAGCTCAGTGTGAGCAGATTATCTAATTTGGCCATTAGTTAAAGACATGTGTTTGGAGGTTTGCAGGCTGGTTTTTTTTTACTTCATGTGTCAAAAGCTGAATGCACTCAGCATTATAATTTCACTCTAAAACAACAAATATGCATAATTACATAATTTTTGTACTTTCCATATGTCTAGACAAATTATCCTCTTCAACTGCACATCAATTTGCTTACTACTTTCTACTCTATATATTCCCCATTGCTTTCAACTGTCCTTACTGTCTGCAAGAAACCTTCCAGGGGGAAAAAGATCTCTTCAGTCCCAGCTATGGCAGGTGAAGAACAAAAATCAACAACCTTCTCTAGCAGTCCATGTCTTTTGCTGTTGTGTGCTTACACCAGTAAGATAGACACAAGACATCAATTTAGGTAGGCTTCATCTAAGCTGATGTGTAGAATACACCTATTGGAACCTAAGTTAGATGCTATAATTCCATTTCAGTCAAAGAAATAAAAAATGGATTCACTTCACCTGGTTAGCATTTATCTGCATAAGACAGCTCAGTCTCCAGACACTGTTGATTCTACTGGCTAAGTTTCCATTGCCTACAACAAGAGCCCTGTTACACTGCTTCAGATGCAGACATGTTAAGTAATTCTACCTACTTAAGTGCTGGAAATAAAGGGGTTTAGCTTGGCAACTGACAAAATGAGTATCAGATCCATACTACAGACAGGAATTCTGCAAGCCAGCCACATCTTATCACCTAAAAGCTGTCAGGCGACTTGGACGTTGTCTGATGATGCACAAACAAGGCAAGCACCATGTAATGACATTGCCAAGCAAACTTTGAATCCAGCAACCAAACCCTAAATTAATGTAAATGCAAGAATACATGGTTATGGAAAGCATTTGGAGGCAAGGAATGGTGATCAATTTAGGCAATATAACTCCTGGGCACAATTCAAAGTACATACATCAATCTTAGGGCTGTTCATGGAAGAAATTGATCTGGTTTTGAGGCCACTTTTTAATGTTTACTCTCTGAAAGGCTGAGTAACTGCTTCTTCTGTTTCTAAAAACACTTTTTTCCTTTGGTGACTGTTATCCAGTGACAACTTTCCCAACAAAGCAAGACAGCTTTCAGAGACATTTGATGCCTCTGGACTCCTTGACCTTAGTAAAACTTCTGCACACAGTAGAGAAGCAATACTGTGTGGTATCAGTACCTGATCTCCTGCTATTGATAAATGCATATTGGGTGTCCACACTGACATTTCATCTGTGGATTATTATTCAGCTGATCTTGACATTTTGACTTGCTGCAGACTGAACTGGCCAGCTCTGCTCACAAGAGGCTCCAGCTCTTTGTTCTCATAGGGCACAGATGCAAGGGATCTACTTCAGTGCTGGGTTCCACCTTGGTTTCCATCCATTCCCTGCCATGTCCCACAACAGTGAAAGTCACGCTGCATGCTGAGGCTGACAGTTCTAGGGTAACTCCATCGTGGGAGGGGAATTTTTAAGCAACAGATTAAAGAATCAGTGAGGGCTGTAAGCATTCAATCTATTCTCATACAAAGGGGCTACCTACTAGATTGCAATCCTTCAGAGTTTAAACATGACACAAGTACAGAACCCAAACCTTTCTAAAAGCCAACCTTTAGTTAAAGAAAGAGTGTGTGAAAAGAAACAAGGAAAAAGAACGCTAAATTTAATTACTGTCGTCAATTTTAAAAGCCCTGATGTTTTGAAAACAAATGATAGCTAAAGATTTTTGTGGCAATTGTTGTCCAACAGACAATATTTTTTCAGGGGCATTACAATCATGAAAGAAGATTAATAATGGAAGGGGGAATTGTTAAATTGTATTTGGACTTTGTGCCACCAGAAGTAATGAACTGACATTAGCAATCCATGAACTGAATTATACCCAGCTAATTTTGTGGCTACAAGAAGAGAGGCACTGCAAATGATGAGGATAATTTTTCAGTGACTAAACACTAGATCAATATATTAGCAAATAATTTGGTTTTCAAAGCTAAATCATCACTTAATTTTCCTATTTTAACACAGTAAAACTTTATAAAGCCATAAAAACCAATATGGTGTGACCTCACTCACTCCCGGTATTTCTCAGAACTTCTAATAACAGAAAAGTGGCAACTCAAACTCAGTTTAGCTGCTCTATCAATGAGCTCTGTCAGGGCTTGAAATGAAGGCAATATAGTAACTTGATAGCAAGATAAGGAAGGCAGTGCAGACAACAAGCAAACTTGCTAGCACTTAGCATTAGCCGACAAGAAGTTACGGTGTAACTTCTTGAGAGGGTACCGTGGGTACGGTAAGACTGCACACGTGTCCTGCCGAGGCCACGGTCACGCCACAGCCCCGCGTGTCCCCCGGGCGGGCAGCGCTTTGCCCTGCTCCGGCAGCGCCCGGCTTCCTCTCCGCGGGACACAAGGTAAAAAAAAAACCAACAAAAACAACAACAACAACAACGACGGGGAAAAAAAAAAAAAAAAAAAAAAAAAAAAAACGGGGGGGGGGGGAAAAAAAAA
>VZRH01008219.1:120711-162033 GCA_013397555.1 Urocynchramus pylzowi
GGGACAGCGGCGGCCGCTGGGGATCCCGGGCCGGCCGCCTCCAGAGCCGGGCCACAGCCCCCGCACCCTGATCCGCCCCGCGGGATTACACCGCGCCCGGCGGCCGCCGAGCCCCAGCGGAGCTGCTGGCCTGGCACGGGAGAGCTGCGGCTCGTGCCCCTGGGGCAGCCCATGGCTTGGCTGCCCTGAGGAAACCTAATGGACCTACCCGGCCCTCTAAAAATAACTCACATCTGCTGCACGCCCCGAGCTCACCTGTTGCAGAGAGGTGACTGCACCGCAGCACAACATAAGTATAATAACATAAGTATAATAAGGTAATAGCAGGGTGAAGTTGGAAGACACAGTACTCAAAAGTTGGAAATGCGTGAATTTCAGAAGTACAGCTGCTATGTGGTACATGAACCAGGCTTTGATTATGCTGGTTAGGTTTTCTTTGCAAGATCCCTGACAAATTCACTGCAAAGAAGCAGCCAAACTCTGTCAACACTGGGGACCGTGTACCTCCATCAGAGACTAAGTCTGTTGAGTTGAGTTTGTCTCCTTTCATTTTTCTGATAATATTTGAACCTGGGTTTTGTTTCCGGACGGGTCTGACACGAGGGGAACTGTTTCAGAGCTATGTTCTACATCTTTATCAAAAGCATAGTAGATGCCCAGTAGTTCATGAATGGCCTCTCCATGTGAATATATCTGTAACAGATATGGCTGCTTATCCCATCCTAGCCCTCAAAGTAATCACACAGACAAGGAACCTTAGGAATTCCTCCCTGTGGGAAAATCATCAACAGAAACTTCTGAAACCCCAAAGCTAAACAGCCATGAGCCAGATATGTATAAGGACGAGAGGCCGCTTTGATTTCCTTCATCCAAGTACTACTGCTTTATTGTATAAAGGTTGTTGACAGTTTTAGACTGTGCACTGCATTATGCCTGTAGAAATTTATGAGGGATAGTTTAGACTTTACTAACTCCTTCTGTTGCTGGCTGCTCTGTCCCTTCGTAATGGTCCCTCTTTCCCTGGTTGAGACCCTATAAAAATGAGCTTCCTAGTTTTATGATCCCATTTTACTAATTAGAGTTGGAAGCACTAGCATAATAGGGCCTCCGTTGTTAAAATATCCATATCTTTTAGGCTCAAATCACTACAGCAGCAACACTCAGTGAAAACTTCCCCCTCCCTGAGCAAAGCTGTCATTGCTTTCAGTTGTGCTTGGGAGTGCCTGGCACCCCTCTGCCTTTTGGCTGCGTGTCTAATGGATGGCAAGTCACATGCAGAAGCATGACAGTCTAATCCTCTGATCATGCAGAAGCTTGGCCAGAGTGCACCATCAAAAAAAAAGGCTACAAGCCTCAGTGGAAATTCAGGTGCAAAAAGGAGTGATGGGTACTCCTAGCTCTTTTAGAAAGGGCTTACATGCATCCGAGACCTGGAACAAGGAGCTGAGAAGTGTTTAGACACAACCATGGGAACCAGAAATGACACTAACATCAGTGGTTAGCTGATATGTTCCTTTCCTCTTCTAGCAGTGCTAAAGGTCTTAAAACCACTGCTGGCCACCTCATCTAACTCTTGCTGTGTGCCAACCTTACCATCCCTTACCTCTGAAGACCTAAAATTCTCTATGAGCCCTCCCTCTGTCAAAGGGGCCTAAAAGGCAAAGCCCCATGACAGGGCTCAGATAAACCACTTGAAGTATTGAACACGTTATGTCTTCTGCATTAATTAATTTTTCAGGTGAACTGTGAAACTCCAAAAAGCTCATATCTGTTTTATTTAGGTAATCCTGAACGATATATAAGTAATGGCAGCCTGTTGCTGCAGAAAAGGTCCTAGTTTAAACCAGTTAAAGTTTAAAGACCAATGTCCAAGGCCTATAGAGGTAGGCACTGTTGAAACTAACAGGGAATTTGTGCTCTTAGGGAATCTGTGTGTCAAATGGACACTGACGGTGCTGGAAAATTTAGTCATGACATGATTATGTGACAGTCAGTGTCATGCAGCCCAGCCACATTCCTCCTTTGCCTTTATTTTCACTCCTTTATGTTCTTTTTCCATCTCAACCTGCCTTGGCTGTTGTCCCTCATTTTCCCAAAAAATTACTGCTTTGCTTTTATCTAGAAAACCTTTCAGATGAGATTTCAAGGTTCTAGAGTAAATATGAGTATGTGCTTTCTCTGCCCCAAAATAAACTTGAAAAAATTAAGGACAAATATTATGTATTGACAAGATCCAGATTATATATATTAAAAGATAAATGAAGTGTGATCATCTCCAGCTGTACCTGGTATGAGGTTAAGTTTGCTTAATGCCACAAGACGGCATCTATACTACACTCTTCTTTTTAACAGATCATGATTAGATTAGTTTCAGGCTTTCTCCTTGCCTTTCAACATGGTTTTTACTTTCATTAGAAGCATTGTGGGTGCAAGTCTGAAAACATTTTTTAAATTACAATGTGATAAATATGAAAGCACTAGGAACAGACAACCTTTCAAAGCATCTTCAACATTAGATCACATTAGGGAGTTGCTTTTGGAATGTCTTACTCTTCATTATTAAAATGTAATGGACCCAAAACATACATAAGTATAATAGACCTCTTTTACTTCAGAACTGATACATTCAGACTTCTACATTCTTAGAAGCTTCTAATAACAAAAAGGGGTGGGGGGATGGGAAAGATGCTCTTGTGATTAAGGCACCAAATTAAGGCTATAATTTACTGAAAATACTATTTTCTATATTGTGAAAGATCATGCTACATCCAAATAAAGTCAGGATGCAGATAGGCAGGACATGGTAGGATCCTCCCTACAAAAGGAGGTCCTTGGCTGCTAGGCTCCAAATCCTAGGCAGAGTTCAGCCATAGAGAGTTTGTGAGACCTAAGACATACATTCCTGCCTTTCATCTATTTTTCTCTTTATAATTGATCTTTTAATAGTATTCTACTCAAGAGGAATTGTTTTGATGGCTAATGAGGTACATATGCAAATAACAAGTGATACACAAAAAGATCAGGAGGTATATAAATGATAACTTAAGAAAATAAACACACGTGCTTAACTAGGAGAAGACCACCACTATAAGAATCAAAGAACTTACCTCTCTGGGGAAGTGCTTTTTGACCTCTCTGGCTGCTTAACTGAGCACAGCCTGTAGCAAATATAAGGAACTCCTCCCCTTTGGTGTTTATTACAGAGAAGCAGTACTTCCTGCAACACCTGAGTAAATATCCTCTAGGAAAACCACCACAGAGTTTGTCTACATCCAGCTCAGTATTCTTTTGGTCATAAATACCATCTACCATAATGAATTATCAAGGATGTCCAAAAGCATAAGTTATTTATTGAATGCATAGTTTTCTCTAAAGCAACCCTGAGCTTTGCCAGATATTTTCTTTAGTTGATCAAAAGAGCTCCGTAACCCCTTTTGAAGGTCTTAGATGCGTGATCCTTGTAATCACATTTAAGGGGCTGGTTAGCTCAGAAGTTAGTTAATAGGATACAAAACCTTTAACATCCAACCCAGATCATTGCAGATGAAAAGCTGTGACTATTCAACAGCTTGTTCATGTCCCATGACCTAATTTAGTTCCTAAAGGAGAAAAGTTTGTATTCCTTCAAATTTACAGAATGTACTTTTCAGACTTTTTTTTAACTGCACATGTAATACCGACCATTTGACAAACAGGAAAATAATTTAAAAGCTCAGTGGTAATTAATGAATCCAATTAAATCTGCAATCAAAAGAATTTTGAAATTTCCTACTCTAAAACTGTCTCCACAGTCTCAACAATCCCATAAGCACAGAAATTGCCAGAAAGTAAGAGTGGTTTAGGAAGCTGACAGATCTTCATTAAAATGTGTCTCTGTAGGTCCCTGTCATTAGACCAGGAGGTGCACATCTAGCACAGAAGTATTACCTTTGAATGGTGATAGCCTAAGTCATGCTTATTGATTCATACCTAGTAGGAAAAGAAATGTTACAAGTAAAATGTGCAAGGCATTGTTCTGAAATTTCACAGCTGTTTCTATTTCACTGGATTTGAGGTAGCAAAGTTTTAGGGTTTTGCAGGTGTTGTTTTCCATCTAAGAAAGTCCTAAGTTAGACACAGCTTGAACTCATATCTCAAATTCAGTTTTTAAAAAGTGCTCTTAATTTTTTCAAACAAAATAATGGGAAAAGATGTATTGGAAAATTTGAGATATAAAACCTTCTACGGTTCTAAAAATTGCAGTAGAGATACTCAGGGACCAAGTGATAACTGCAGAGAACTATGCTGCAAAATGTGCCCTGGCCTCTACTTACTTAGTACCCTTATCCTTTTCTTGGAACACACTGATCACTAAAATAACATTAAAGGATTTTGCTTACGTGCAGTGATGTCAACCAGTAAGAAGGTGTTGGGAGATCTGAGGATTGCTGCTTTCTGCATACCTGGAGGTAATAGAAAGTGCCAATCTTGAAAATTTGCAGGTAAAGATCTATGGTTGTGGTACTGCCATTTCCAAATGTGCACAACATATCCCTCAGTCATGAAGCTGTCTTAAAAATTGTGGGATTAAAAATCTAAACAAAGCAATAAACAACACCGGTCACATGGTAATATTGGTCACATGGATCTTCTTGTTAGTCATCTTGTTAATACAGCCATTTCCAAACTAACTGCTTAGAGATTTCAGGTTTGGTGCTTTATAGTTTTTTTTGCAACATTTTTTTGAATCAGTTGTATGGAGGGTCTCACTTGTGTCCTGGAGTAGCAGCACCTTATGAGGTGTTATGTGTATTTTTTCAGAGTTGTCGTTCTTCCCAGCCCTTGAAAGTTTAGGTGATCAGCAGTCTGACATTAAGTAAAATACCTATTAAACAAATACCACTATTGGCACTACTAAACACAAGTGTACTTTGGTACATAAATAGGACTGTGAACTAGTGAAGTATAAGCAGCATCAGGGTATTGATAACTGAAACAGTTAAATTTATTTTTGATATGTGCATCTAATTAGCATCTAGCATTCAGTCTCTTCAATTCATTGCATTCCAGGTCCTGCTATTTAACCATTTTTTAATGGAGCAGATAGAGTTCTTTTCATATTAGGTGATAAAAGAAGACTCAGTGTTGAACAAGTGTATTTTTTCTTCTGCCTCTGAAAGGGTCACAGTGCACAAATGGAAGTGTCAGCCAGCAATGATAGATGTCATTTTGTACAAATGAGATGGAGAGGCATTTTGCTTGTTCAGTAGCCAGAGCACACACATTTCTGTACAGGCACTAAAGACATCATGGTTTATCTAACACCAACTTCTCTCAAGACTTATCAGTTCCAATAGTCCTGGCAAGAGTCACAAGGCACCAGATCCTTAATCTGTGGATTAACTGGATGTTGAGGTTACCATTTGGAAAAATTATACTACTAATCCTCATAATATGTAAGGAGCTGTAAAATGTAATTTAGGTATTCGGCAACAAGATGGAAAAGAATGGTAACATAAGCAATCTCATGAGCTTTATTTGGCTATATCTTCTTTTAAATAACATTTTTTAAAGCAACTACCTTGATTTTGAATGGAAATCACTCGTGAGGTTTGCAAATTTGAGGCTCAAACTACTATTCTTGGACAATTTGAAGTTTGGAATATCACATAATGTCCAGAATACTTCCAATGGATAAACAAAATGTGTCCAACATTCTTTGTTTTACACATTTTTTTCCCCTGATTCAGACATATCAGTAGCTTGCTGTCAGTCCATTCCTTCCCTTGGAGCCAGAGGTAACAATCACATTGCCAGACTTCACACACTTCACAAATACATGCTTCATTAATCGCAAACAGTTGCAAAAAAATAAATAAAACCTAATAAAACCTTTCAAGTGAAAGAAGAGACAGACACAAAAAGAGAATGACAACATAATCTGAGAATAACCTGGAAAGCTTGTTCTGGAGTTTTTCTCCATTATTCTGTCCATACTATTTTGAGTTCCTCAGCCTCCTAATCCAGAGGCACACCACAAATGAGTTTTACAAACAATTTCCTATTTGTGAACCTGTCATTAATCTCTGAAGATGTTCCAAAGATAGCCCTTGGAGGATTTGGATTTGTCTTCTTTTTCTCTTTAATCCAGTTAGGGAGTATAGCAAACAGTGACACAAACAGGATTACATTTGGAAGGGTTCTGTTCCTGGTTATGTGAGTGGCACACAGACACAGACACGCTGAGCTCTGCTTTCCTGCTCTGCAGTTTGCTGTCTTCCCAGCTGCTCCTCCTCTTCTCTTCTGGTTGATTGTAAACACATTTTAAAAAAAACTTTTTTTTTTTTTTTTTTTTTTTAATCAGATTTAAAAAAGTAAATAAAGGAGGAGGAGGAGGGAAGTTGTGTGCCATCCTAATTTTAAACTTATTCGTCTTTGTTACCACATTTGTGTCCCAGTGCTCTCCTCTGCTCCCACAGAGTACTTCCAACATTTCTGTGGTGATGGTTTTTTAGAAGCAAATTGTCATTAGAATTTTGTATGTAACAAGCACTTTTTGAAATAAAAACATGGATTTTTAAACACTGAGAGTAACTTAAAACAATGAAATGAAATACAGAAAATAATAGTATATTGTCCATTTCAGATTACCGTCAAGGCAAAGAATTTAAAATAATGAAAAGCTGTTAAAGCATCAATAATTCTGTGTTCCTGGAAGTAATAATTGCATATTGATTATAGCAGCTGGTGTGCTAAATCTCCCAATTGCTCTATCCATGATCATCTCTCTCCATTATTTGTAACTCCCTCAATTTCTGCCATTAGCTGCAAACTATATCAGAAAATAATTTTGCTTCTCAGCTATTGTCAGGAATAAAATTCTTTAGGAGACAGAGTGATACAGACTTCCATTAAAAACATGCCTAGTTTTGAATGGTTTTTAGTCTCTTAAAATTTTGAAACCTACATGCAGCCAGATTCAAGTCTGTCAAATGGTGGTGTACTGACTTAATAGATTCTTAGGACTAATAGAAGATATCTAGAGTGACTGGCTTTGTTATATCATGTAAATTGTTATAGGTAGCAAGGGATCACATTTAAGAAGATATCTGATAATATATTCTGTCAAAAACACTCATAAAATAATCAAAATAAGCTTAATAACCTCTCATGTTTTTCTGACTAGAGGCCTAGTTTTCAAATATACCTTATGTTATGGTTTTCATTAAAATAAAAAAAAAGTCACAGAATGCATTTTATATAATATAATTTCTGCTTTAGGTAGTATTGATTTTGCTGCTGTACACTTATATCTCAGATGGTATCTGACATGATTCAATATGAATTGTAAGTCACAACAACATGGCAGTGTAAATTCATCCAAATTAGCTCTGAAGATTTCAATAAACAAGATCTAAACTAAATGAAAAAGCCAATATTCAAAATCTTAAAGCCAATAGACAGTAAAAGTCAAGTAAAAAATTTTTCTCCTTCACATTTTCTAGATAGGAAAGAAGACTGTACTCTGTGTGTTTGTTAAATAATACACCTTTGCAAAGCTGAGGTAAACTTATCTGGCTGTTCTTTAAAACATTTAAGTTGCAATTAGTATAATGGTCCAGCAGTTTCTGTGTCTAGCTGTCGTCCAGTGCCAGAGTTAGATCTTCAGTTTGCCTTTTAAAATATCTATTTAAAAGGGATTGTTAAGGAAACAATGTGAAAAGGAGATCTAACCCTGTGGAAGTTTTCACTCCTGAAAGTGAAAATGGTCTTTATGAAAGTGCTGTAAGGCACAGGTTAAGTGGCATAAACTCTGTTCCTCAAACTCAGCAGCCTTTGCAACTACTAATGCTGAAAAGTCTCAGAGGAATAGATCATGCAAAGTTAAATTTAATTTCAATCCACCCTAAATTATGAGCATCATGTAGGTGGATGGGTTTTCCCTTACCCTTTCCCTTATGTCAACTGGACTTTGAATTGGTTTTCACACCAGAGCACAGTGTCTCAAGGGGTGAGAGAGTGGGGCTGAAAATGTGTTGCTGGAAGTAGAGGTAGGGCTGTTTTACTCCCCATTACAAAGGTAGCACTGAGAAAAAGAGCTGTTTTTAAGATATGATCTGGCCTCACTCACAGGCAATCTGAAACACAGCCTATTCTTGACTTTGTGACCATAGTAATACTCTCTTCATCTAAGCTCTATATTTAATATTATATATAATATATAATAAAGATTTATAATAATTTATAATAACTAATGCTCTTTTCACCTTCTTGACCTGTCCTTACATAAATGTGAATCCACAAAAACACTATTTGGAAAGACCAGACCATAAATTCCTGTTCCAGATGTCAAGCCAGTCCCAAATGAAGCATTAGGATGAGGCATTTCGTATGGGGTTGTCTTATCCCATCTCTGCTTGTTACAGTGCTTCATGCACCTTTCTTTGATGGAGCTGAAATTGCTCACTGTTGGAGGTCTGACCATAGACTGGGTAGCCCACAGGTTTGGTTCACAGCTGTGAAAATGTGGTGGTGCTGCTGCAGCCTCTTGGCCTCAGGATTAGGGTATTTTCCTAACCTGTTGTTGCCTGACACAATCTCCTGTGGAGAGCATCCTCAGCACAAGCCAAGACTGTTTGCTTTATTCCTTTTAGCTAAAACATACTAGTTAGTCATTGTTTTCACACATAATTGAGACAACAATGTGATTTTCAACTTTTGATAAGCCATGCAGAGGTCAGGGCTGCTGCTGCTATCCTGTGTGCACTGCCATCCTCAATCAGCCTGTCTAGTGCAGAAAGGTTGTTCTCAGAGATGGTTTTGTGTCCTGAGGTTCTGACTTTGATTGTGGCAGCTGCCTTGCTTAGCAGGCACGGCAGGATGCAGAGGGAAAGCAAATCAGAGCAGCGGGGGAGGCTGGTGCTCACCGCCGGGCACAGCGAAGAGCAGGGCCACCCACTGCTCCCCTGCTGCCTCTGACAATTGAGCTCGGATTTCTACCTTCAGGTCTGCTTGAATCCAAAGAAAGGAGCCACGTGTAGCAGAAAATTGCGTACAAACTTTCCGCAAATATGAGCAATTATTTTTGTTTTGGTTTGGTTTGGGGTTCTTTGTAAAAAACGCACTTCATCTTAGGAGAAATTCCAAATCTCACCTAGGAGAGCTTTGCGTGCTTTTCCCATGCAATGCAAACCTCCTGCCTGCTCTGTTTGGGAGAGCTGGAAGGACAGTGAGCCTGACTCAATGCTCCCTGGGTCTGTCTGACTCAAGAAACTCCAAAATTTGTTATGTGAAAGCTATGTCCTCTAGTTTAGTGTTCAGAATGCAACTGCATGAATTATGGAACAGCAAATTACTATGGTTGTGTGAGGGAGTTCACTATGGCACTGTTTTCTGATTGGGGGAGCACATGTGTGTTTCTGATTATCAGATACACCTATTAAGATTTGCATTCCTAACCCCAATGTCATTCAAGGTAACAGTAAAACTTGTGTTGTTTTGGAATGGCCTGGGGACTGACTATTGACAAGCAATGCTATCAAAAGAAAATTAGTTATTTCCCTTATTGCCTTTTTAGATATAAGACAATAATAAGGAACAATACTTTACACTTTCTGGCACTGTTTATTCCTAGGAATTATTAATATGCTGCAGTCCACATGCACATCATCAGCCCATTGCCAAAGGTGTTGCAGTAGGCAGTAAATATCTCCATGCTCACAGAGAGCAGGCAAGATTTAGCTTTTGAAATCTGATACAGAAGACCCATTGCACAGAAAGCATCAGAGCATCTCAGATGGCTGTCTCAGAAGGAGCAAGGCACAGCATATGATGTGTTTTGCACCTGTTATGCAACAGAGAACAATTTGCCAATTAATTCAGGTAGAAGAGATAACATGTCTTGGATTTCCTGCTCTTAATTTATTGAACAGCTAAGCCCTTGGGACTAATAAAAAGTATTTCGTCCGCCTGCAGGAGGTTTACAGTTTCTGATAAAATAGAAAAATACCAGCTCTCAGAACAGCAAAGTATCATTAACTGATGCAGACTTTGCATTAAGAGCATTTCTGGTGGACTAATTAAATAAATGTTCTACCTTGCCTTCAAATTCTACTTCCTGATGGGCAAAATGATAAACAACAAGGTACATGGGTGAGCATTTCCTCATTTTCTTACCACTGTTTCTTGACCAGCCATGAGAAAACAAGGTAGGAAATAGCCTTTCCACCTTCCACTTTTTTCTGGCACGTAGGTGATGGGAAACTAATTTCGTAGGCATTTGTTACATAGGATTGCATCCTAAGACCTAGGTGACAAGCTCAAGTGTCTTAGGTACTAAACCATGACTGAGGGAATATGAATACAGAGGACTCTATGTGTTTACTTAGGAAATAACTTAAAATAACTCATAAAAGATGAATTCACTTGCTAGTTTCTTCTTTGCAGCTTCATTATACAAATTGGAAGAACAGGTAATACAATAGAAAGTCTTCTGGCTTGACAACAAATTCCCAGAATCTTCTCACTTTCAAACTAATAAATAAATCAAATGTTCCATATTCATGAAGATGGCAGTACCATCTTACAATGCTTGCTGTGATGCTGAGTGCAGTTTAACTAAAACATACAGCCTTTTTGTTTTTCACTTGGGGACAGAGGGCTTATTGAGGTCACCAGCTGCTCTAAAAGTGATAACATTTTTCTGCAAAAAGGCCACTAAAAAAAGAATCAGTGTTGAGTTAATATTCTTCAAAGAATTGGGGTTTTTTTTAACTAGTTCTTGTTTGTACCACATTTATTGAGCTTCTTCTGGAGGGCCTGTACCAAATCTCAGATGATTATGCATCTCCTTATTTGTGGTCTTCTTGCACAGTTATGATAAGATTTATTTATCAAGGTACCAGTGGAGTTATGATCAGGTAGACCAATGAACCACTGTCTTGCCTCTTCTAGTAGATGCATTATCTCTTTTTCTCTCTTTTCAAAATAGGCATCTCTGTCTCCAGTAGTTTTGAGGACACATCCTCAGTCTGTAAAGTTTGTTTCACAATGTCGTGAGGTTCAGTCTCCATTTTATCATGAGATTCATGACTGAAAGCTTCAAACCAAACTGAAAATATGTCTGGTTTTAGCTGAAATGGTTTTGCTTTCTTCCACAGACAGGAGGCTGTATCTGCTGAGATGTGAGATGTCACATATGAGATTCATCTTACAGAAAACTGAGAACCAAACAAAACCTGTTTAGTTTGCAAAGTAGCTGAGGTCACAGTCTGCAAAAACCACCCGCACTGAAGTGCCTGGTGGTGAAGTTCCCCAACATGGAATGAAGTGCTTACAGTCAAAGACATGGGAGGTTTATGTCCAACCTCCAGCTTTCAAAGAGCTTCTGAGAAGCCAAAGGGATTTGTGTGGCTTCCAGGCAAACCTCACTGGCAGCGCCTTTCTTACGATTCTGACTGGAGCTGCTCAAAAAATAAATTTCAGATTAATTCAGACTTCTTTGAGTCTCCATTATGTTGGTCATCCTAAGTCAGGTTTGTTGTCATCCAGGTTGGTTGTTTTGGATGTCCTTGCCAGTACCTCAAAGGCTGCTCACAGGATAAGGGCCTCTGCTTTTGTTCTCTAGATAAAAAATTTTTCTTCACATATATCATATATTCTGCAGTTTCTAAATCTACCTAGGTAAAGTGGGATGATCAGTCACTTTAATTATTGTTAATAACTTTGCCTCTACAACTTAATTTGAGATCTCTGGTGTTCAAGTAGAGAAACAAGAAAGTTACATTAGATACTCAGCAGAAATCGTTGTCCAGTTATACGTAACACTGAGGGGTTTTTTTTCTGTCTTTTTATGTTCCATGAAATCTTTCTCAAAGGGAAGAGTGGTAATGGAATGTTTTTATTTACTATTTTCTTCCTGTTTTCTGTTTTGTCCATGTTCATTATGTACTATTCTCTGTATTTGCTATTTCTCCATATCTCTGGATCTCTGGGTTGAGGTCTAAGGTTTTTGTTGTTTTTTAAAGAGACAAAGACAAAAATGTGGAGTACAAAATTCAAGACTCATTATTTTAGAGAATACTCCTCAGTACCAATACAGCCTCACTCTCAGTTCTTCAACAGGTGACTTGCAAGGAATCCAACACAGCACACTGAGTCTGCAACACCGTTTTTATTAATTTCACACAGATCTGTAGACAGCATCCAGCTTCCTCCAGAGCAGAATTAGGTCTGCATTGCTACTGAATGACCTGGCTCAGCATCATCAAAAGATTTTTGCAAGCAGCTCCTATTAATGCTATTAGGAATGTGACATCTCTCATGTGCAGGGCAGAGAACAAATCCATTCAGTTGCAGAATAAAAATATTGTTAGTGTTTGAGGAACTATAGAAACCTGAACCATTTAACAACAGCAACAATCAACAGAACAATACTTTTGGCTAGTTAGTACCATGCAGTACAGTACAAATCAGTATAGGTACAAAGATAATGCAGGGTGTCCCTCCACTCTTCCACCTCTGCTGGGATGTTTTTTGCTGTTCTGTCATATTGTTGAATTGCAACAGTATTATTCCATCTTCTAAGATGGAATTAAAAAAAAACCCTGGGAATGCAAAATATAAATATTTATAACATTGTAGAGGCAGAACTGAAGAGAAGACAATGAAAAAAAACTAAGGTAAAAAGATAGGTCTTGATTACCTTCCTGTTGGTAAAACAAATTAATTTTGCATTCGCTTGTTTAAGTGGGTATTTTCATCCTATATTCATGTGTGCTTATCTGTAGCAACCAGCAAGTTACTCTTCAGGTATTTTTTGGTTTGATAGTGTGATTTCATACCTTCTTCCCAATAAATATTACTTGTTTACAGGAGCTCAACCACAATCCAATAAAGCAAAGATTCTTCTGAAATTCTGCATCTTTACTTTTATCTCGGAATCAGTCTTACTACTGTATCTTTTAAATTTCTGGCTCCACTGTTTAAAAATGGTAACTCTAAAAGGGAACCTTATAGGGACAACTGTGAGGAAGATTCAAATCTATTGACTGGTTAGTAGAGGACATGTAGGTATCTAAACCAGAAAAAAGAGAGTAAAATCAAATGTTGCGAGACATCTGAAGATGCTGCAAAGATAAATAAAATTTTGGGTCATGGATGTTTAAATGTTTTATATGTGCCTGTAAGAGACAAAAGTTTTTTGTCCTATTCTGCCACTTATATATTCATAAGTAATTATGGGAACGTGTCTGGTGTCTGTCTGTTGTGAACCAACACAAACCTCTCAGAGGCACATTGGGTGGCTTCAGAGTGCCATCCTCTCCTGGGTATTTCTGCCCAGCGAAGGGGACTGGGGTGTCTTGCCAGGAGTGTCCCTAGGAACTCCTGCATGCCTTGCTGTCTACAAACTTAACATGGAGTTGAGCAGGCTCCCAGGGGAGTCAGACTGGCTGGGGCACTGCAAGGACCAGCTACTCCTCAGGTTTCTCCCTACCAGTGTAGTGGGAGCATGTATAAAACATCCCAGAGTCCATCATCCTATGGACTGAACAGGAGGACTTGGGAAGGCCCTTCAAGGGCCCTGTTTCCTTCCACTGGACATGCAGCCTTGCCTGACTGACACACTGGCAGCACTTCTTGCTGGGAATGGGGAGCTAACCAACTCAGCCAGTTTTTCTGCAAACATTTGAATGCCAAATAGTTCTGATTGCAACAGCATTTGCTAAATGTATAAAATACAACTTAGGGCTGTAGCCTAATTCAAAGCCAATCAAGAAGACACTCCAAAAGACACCAGCTAAGACAAATCTCCTCTGGTGCACTGAAATAAAAGTCAGCCCTGTGCAAAGCAGTGGGTTCCTTGGTGGTCTGCTTTGATGCTGGCTGGTGTTGAGTCAAGGGGCAAATCTGAAGAGCTGTGTCCTGCTGTCTGAACTGAGAACATTGCCAATGGATATGAAGCTCACAATGTCTCCTCGATGTTTGAAGACCTACCTTATGCAGCCTGTGGATGCCTTGGAGGTCTTCCAAGAAGCTGAAGATCCCACACAACAAAAACAAGGCATTTCTTGGGCAAATGAAAGGAGAGACAGCTCATAAGAGAAGAGCTGGCCAACCACATTTGAAGAAGCTCTTCAGACACTAAAATAAGGTAGCTGTCACACATTTATTGTCACTGCTGCTTGTCAGCTGCATGAAATTTACTTCTGTTTATACATTTTAACATACAAGCCTGTGTTGGTTTTGCATGGCATGGTTCTTGGTAGTGGGGGGGAGCACAGAAGTTGCTTCATTTACCAAGAAGTGTAGTCTGGCCTAACTAGAGGAAATATGAAACACTTGTGAACTCTTTCCAAAAAATAGTTTCAAAATGACAATTCATCTTTCACCTACATCAAGTTCATTTACTATAGTTATCAAACCTGTAAAAGATATTTTTCTTGTGATTTATACTGAACTTTTTGTTTGGCTCCCCTAATTTGTCTTCTGGCCTGCAATTCAAGCCGCATCCATCATGCTGCTAGAATTTGGCTAGACCTGAATCTTTCTGGCAAAGTAAAATCTCAGGACTCTGGGAGTTTTGTGGTTTACCATAACCCTGTTATGGTAACATTCCATTCTGGAACCAAGAGCAGGGCAGCTTCTGGTGCTAAATTCATAGACTACCTTCTTGGTTCAAAACATCCAAAATGGAATTTCTAGATTTTGGCTACATAAATTTACCCGTAAGCTCCCACCTGTCTTTCTGGATGTGATCTGATGCCCCACAGACAGTATTTTTACTATAAAAAAATGAGTGGTCATGCACATGGATTCAATACCACGTCTAACAGCGAGTTAGCTGTATCATTCTTGTTAGCCTAACTAACTCTCCTTATAAAGGTCTCAGCTGATCTCATGTATACGGAAAAGACAGGCATTTGCAACTAGCTGGTGGCTGCTGTGGGGTGCTTTTTCTGTGGCTTTGATCTCCTCCCCAGCATCTCAGACAGCTGGCAGGATCAGGGCCTCTGCTTTAAGAAGGAGGGAGGAGGCTGCTGCAAGGTGCTTCATCTGTCACTCTGGCTGGTAGTTCAGTAATTTATTTTCTTCCCCTTTAATCTATGTCCTATAGAAGATCTAGAAACTTTACTTTCTTGCTTCTACCTTGGAGTTGCACTCTGTCAATATGAGCTGCTAAGATCATTCCTTTAAAACTGCAGAAATGGAAAGAGAACTTTGTAATCATCTCAGATCTATTTTTTCACATTAGTCTTGGACTTATATTTGCATTTGAGGCCAACCTCCCGATTTTTCCTGCTGCCCCAGTTTTGGCACTCTATCTTGAGTATGAAGTGAGCCAGGTAAGTCAAGAAACAGCAAAGCATTGGAGGATACACTTGGCTGAAGCTTGACAGGGCCCATGGCCATAACCATCTTTGGTCCTGTGAGAACCTTTGGTCCTGTGTCACAAAGTCCTGTGAGGTTCTTTACTCAACACTGGATTAAAAGAAAATAGCAACTTATCCACTTAAGAATACCAAAACAAAATTGATGAAAATGGTGATATTCTAGGAGAAAAATGTTATGCTTAGGAGTCCCAAGACAGTGCAGTTTTACAGCCAGAGACCTGGCCTAGGGAACAAGTCTGGAACATTCATGGTGTGTGTTTGTCATCAAGTAAGAAATGTTATCAGCTGCCAGAGATTGAGATATCCATTAAAGAAATCCAAAGGAAATACAGAGGGCAAAGTGTATAAGAATTGTCCAAGCATACCTACATTTCTGTTTGCATAACCAGAAACTTCTTTTGAGTGGAGACTAGCTAATCACATGGGTTTAGACAGTCACACACCACAGACCAGCAGTGCTGTGATGGAGCTTGAGCTGCAGAATGCTCACTCAGCAGGACTTTCCAGATCACTGAAAAACACAGAACAGCCATGGCCATGGCTCCAGTCATTACTACAATTTCCTTTGCTGCATCAGCTGACAGCATATATCTACACCTGCCCCTGTGCAGTCACATGGGATGGCAGGCAGTCCAGAGCAAAGCAGTGAAGTGTATTTGACAGCCAAGGCAGCCCAAGAGATATGAGATCCATGTACTGGGCAATGTGAGAAATATGCATGGCAACTTTTGATGGAATTCATCAGAAGCAAAGGGCCAAACATCCACATGCTTGTTGGGTGAGAGACAAAAGGCCCTGGAGTAGTTAAAAGAGCCATGATATGTCAGGAAACTAAGACAGCAGAAACTGCTATGAGACTGCCTAACAGACATCCTGCTGCCACCAAAAAAGACAATTGGGCTGTGGAGACAAGATAGAGAACTGCACCAATGCTACAAACAGGAGAGAGTGCTGAGCCTGCAGGAAAAACAGAAAGCATCTTTTTGATTTCTATCTGGAAATGCTCCCATCTTTACAGGAGCAGTGCAGGCTCATCCAGTCAGCTAGGACTGTGAAATAGCCACCAGAGTAACAGGCTCTGTGGGGCAGAATGAGCTCTTTGGTCTTTCTGTTTTGTGAATAAAAACAAGCATTTAAAATTGATCATGATACCCGGTGTTAGTACCTAATATGCTCAGTGTACCCCCCTTACAGTAGCTCTGCGCAGTATTCCCCCTTTACTCCATGTTGTTGGATTCTTGGACATTTAAATAATTTATTTCAGGCAAATGACTTTTACCAAGTTTTTTAAAAATTTATTTTAATTGCTGTGTTAAAGAGCCACAAGTCAATGAGTCGCCAGGCTACTAATGAACATTCAATGAAAATATAGGGCTGTCATCTACAAAGGATAAAACCATCTACCTATGCTTTCCATTCCCACATCCCCACAGTTAACCAGCTGGCAAACAAAACTTAGGGGTTTATCAGCACTACTGTGTACATTGTGTTGTCTCTGCAGGAAGGAGTCAAGTATTATTTAATTCAACATCCCAACAGAAGAGGGTTTTGAAACCAAACATTGTATTTAAATGTAAAGATGTATACATATACTGCAGGTGGATAGGTGGTGGTTTGTAACTCAGGATGATGTTAACCAAAGCAGTACCTTCTGTCCAGGAAAAATCATATATAGTGAACCATAGGAAGTAATATTCAAAAGCAATAGAGTACCACAGAGTGCTTTGAGCAAGACACTCTAGAGCACCAAAGGACAGAAAAGCCAAGCATCAGCTTTTCATCAATGAATTAATATGTTGTCAAAGGTCTGACCACTGCTAACGTGTCTTTGTATGGAAGAGAAACCTCAGCACCTTTTATCTCACTCCATGAGCACTGACTCATCTTTTCTGCCTACATTAAATATCTACTGAACTAACCTAAACCTTCTGTAAATGTCTCTCTTCTTTAAAAGAAAGGGGTTTTCTGTATTAGATCGGGCTTCATTTTTATGAACCAAGATAAATGAGAGTTGTTAAGACATTCTTCAAGCCCTTATTCAGGTTTTCAGGCTTGAAAAATCAAGCTAAGTATATCAGTAGTAAGTCTGCATTCAGCACACACAGCACCTCTGTCACTGGATCGTAATTCCTCCACTCTGGGATTAAATTCCAATGGACCTTGTCCTGTAAGTCTAACAGAAGGTATTAATGAAGAGAGGCTATATGAAAAGATAAAATTTTGCATAAGAATGAAAGATCACATAAAGGGGACCAATATGTCTTTTGACTCCTCTCATATTCGGTTTGTAATTGCTTGCTGAAATGTTAGGATATGAAGAAGTCCAGGTGGTCTGTTAGCTCTGCCTTTTCTCTAAATGCTCAGCTAAACTTTTCTTCAGTCTGCTCCAACCCCTTTCTGGAATCAAAACTCTATGACTTTAAGCAACTTTGTAAGGTCATCAAAACTTTAATTACTGCTTGTAAAGAAAATACTCATTTTCCTATGAGCAAGAGATTTAGTTTACCAGATTATATCTGCATATGTATATATAGATGTTTTCTGACACTGTATTGGATTTGTGTGGCTGGGTTTTGGTAGCAGTAGGGGGAGAGGGGGACAGACTACAGAGGTGGCTTCTTTGAGAGTCTGCTAAAAGCTTCCTCCATTTCTGACAGCCAATTCCAGCTGGCTCCAGGACAGACCTGGAGCTGACCAAGGCTGACCCCATCAGCTGTGGTGGCAGCACCTCTTTGATAATGTGTTTAAGAAGAGAAAAAAAAGGTTTTGCACAGAAGCAATTGTAGCCAGAGAAGAGAGGAGTGAGAATATGGGACACAATTGATTCTGCAGACAACAAGGTCAGTGGAGAAGGAGGGGAAAGAAGTGCTTCAGGCACCAGAGCTGAGCTTTCACTCTGACATGTGATGAAGGACATGGTGAGGCACCTGTGCCTCTGCAGCCCATGGAGGAGCCCCACGCTGGAGCAGGTGGATGCCCAAAGGGCTGTGACCCTGTGGGAAGCCCATGCTGGAGCAGTTTGCTGGCAGGACTTGTGGCCCCATGGGGGGCCCACACTGGAGAAGCCTGTTCCTGAAGGACTGCAGTCCATGCAATGGACCCACATTGGAGCAGGTCAAGAAGAACTGGAGCATGAGGGAAGGACTCATGTTGGAGAATTTGGGAGGACTCATGGAGGACTGTCCTGTGGTAAGCACACCCTTCCCCAGTCTGGAGGAGGGGAAGAACTGCTCTCCCAGCGGAGGAAGCAGAGACAAAACCAATGTGATGAACTGACTGTAAACCCCATTCTGTATCTCCCTGCACTGCTGGAAGGGAGAGGTAGAGAGTCACGAACAAAAGTTAAGCCCAAGAAGGAGAGAGGTGGGGGGAGAAGGCTCTGTTTTACTTTTCATTATCATACTCTGATTTTGATTAGCAATGAATTCAACTAACTTTCCCAAGTCAAGTCTGTTTTACTCATGATGGCCACTGGTGGGTGATCTCTTCCTGTTCTCATCTCAACTTACGAGCCTTTTGTTATATTTTCTCTCCCCTGCTCAGTTGTGGACAGGAGCAGTAGAGTGGCTTTGGTGAGGCCCTGGCCTCCAGTCAGGGTCAAATCACCACATATATATAGGCAGGTTGTCCTTCAGAACAGTCATTGGGTTGGTTTGGACATTGCTTGACTACTTGGAGTCTTATGGTTCCTGCCTGGGACAGAGTTCAGTGTTTTTAACACTTGTTCAGTGTTTTTAACACTTGTTGTTAATTTTCCCCTATTAAGGTTCACCTTGAAATTTCAGTCAGTAATACAGTAAAGCAGAACTGCAAATGCTCTAATCAGCTCTATCAGCACCAATATTTGCAAAGAGTATCATAAGGGACCTAATTGTGTTGCTCAGTTCAGTAAACTGCTCCAGTAAAATGCTCTGCATTAGGTTACAGCTAGCACCTGGCAAATGGTGTGAAACAGGCTGGAAACTGTAATGATCATACAGTAGCATGTGTCTTGTATTTCAAGAAATTATTTTTGTCCACCCACAATATTGTTATAAGTGAAGTACTCAGTGAGCCCATAGCTCAGTAGATCTGTGTGAGATATTTTAACAGTCTAAATGTTCCAGATGAGGCAAAGCTAAGGGCAAGTTGCAATGTACATATGTGCGAGAAAAATCACTTTAGCCACGTCTGAAATAGAGTTTGCTAGTGTAACTCCTGGAGGCTGATTACAGTTCATACTCAGATTTACAGCGGATTACCATGACCAGGTGAAATTGCAGGAGGCATTTTACTACAATCACACAAAAAGGACACAATCATGCAAAGACAAAATGGGAAGTTGAGCCTAATTATCCTTTCATGTGCCAAAGAAATATACGGTAAGAAATCACAGACAACCCCCAATTCCTACAGTGCCTGAAGTATCTCTCCTTGTTTTGTAAAACTAAAGGGACAGTGACATGATGTTTCTAAACTATTCTAAGGTGCCACATCAGACTGACAGAGAAGGAAGTATGCTACCTGCTGCTTTTTTGAAGGATCCAGGGCTCCTTTACTCAGTCAATAACCCAGGCTGGCCATATTTATATTAGAACTGTTACAGGCACAACCTATGCAGGCAAGTCTGGAGAACCAGCCTGGGCAGCTAGAGATAATGCCATAGATCATAAATATAAAACTATTATTATATAAAGTCTCTGAAAACACCTGAAGCTAAAAAGTGGCTACAACCATTAAGTGACTACATAGGTTTTGTCATCATCAGGGACATATAAATTTATTTGTATATTTCCTGTTTCCTTTTGTAGCTGTATTATTCTCCAGAACCGTGAGGTATTTATTGATCATTTCTATAATTTCACACTCACTTTTTACGCATTGGTCTCAGGTCACTTTTCACTTCTTGTTTCCTGCAAGTTTTGTCCCATTATGTTTACCCACAGTGAAAGGAAGGAAGACCTTTATGCATCCAGGACAGGAGTTATCAGCCTGAGCATTTGAGTGACTAAACTAAAAGTGACAGACAGAATTTGGCTTAGTTCTCTGCTCTGGAGGAAATACTCTTAACCTCAGACATGTGGGCAACAGAAGCTGGGTCTGACAGCATCTCACTCTCCATCTAACAATTTTTCAGTGATTTCTTGTAGTGCAGAATTCTACTTTTCTCAATACTTGATTTCCTTGCAGGACTTCTGCATTCTCCTCAGCCTTTATGCCCCCATGCCCTGCCTGCAGGTGTTTGGGGAAACACCTCCATCCCCTAGCTGGCTGCATGGCCCCAAGGGATGGCACAGTCTCCTCTTCCTCTACAGGTTTCCTCAGACCAGGAGGGAAGCCATCAGGATGAAGAGCAGCCTTCCATTCTGCTGCCCTTTCTCTCAGGCCTTTTCACAGAAACATGTTAACACACAATATGAAAGAAAGCATTTTAAACAGCTGTGCCACCCATTCACCCATTTAAGCCAGAGTTTCCCAGATGGAGTCTAGTGTGAAATGCACTGAAAGGGCTGTGGTGGCAGCTCGCTACCAGAAGATATTATCTACTGTATCAGTAGAATTTCCAGGCCCATGAGACAGGGGTGCAGTTTTGGCCCAGCAACCTCTAAAATGAAATGAACAAAACTTCTTCTCATGTTCAACCAGAGGTTTGCCCAAGGGGCCAAGAAGGCCAGTGGCATCCCAGACTATATAAAAAATAGTGTGGCCAGCAGGACCAAAGAAATGTTTGTCCCTCTGCACTCAGCACTGCTGCAGCTCAAGTCCTGGGTCCAGTTCTGGGCTCCTCATCACAAGAAAGACATTGAGGTGCTGGAGCATTCCAGAGATGGGCAGTGAAGCTGGTAGAAGGTCTAGAGAGTGAGCTGTATGAAGAGAACCTGAGGGAGCTGAGGGTGTTTAGCCTCAAACAGGCTGAAAGGTGAAAGGGAGGCTCAAGGAACCTTATTTCTCTCTACAACTGCCTGAAAGGAGGGTGTAGCCACATGGGGTCAGTCTCATCTCCCAGGCAACCAGTGATGGGACAAGAGGATGGCCTCAAACTGTGCCAGGGGAGGTTCATGCTGGACATCAAGAAGAATTTTTTCACTGAAGGGAGGTTAAGCATTGGAATGGCATCTTCAGGGTGGTGACAGAATCACCATCCCTGGAAGTGTTCAGGAGACAACTGGATGTGGCTCTCTGTGCTTTGGTTTAGTTGATGTGGTGGTGTTTGGTCAAAGGTTGGACTTGATGATCCTGGAGATCCTTTCCAACCTTAATGATTTTATGATTCTCAGGGGGCATGGCAGACTGTGAAGTACCTAGGCTTTCCCTATCAAACCCTCTCTGCTTTTTTTCCAGTGAGTGGAAGAAAGAAGAGTCAAGACCTGAAGAGCCTTTCCTACAATGAAAGGCAGCCCTGCTTTAGAAATCCCTGGTGCCATAAGGAATCATTTTTCAGACAAGGACCATCAAGATGGCAAGGGAGTTGATGGCCAGTGGTGAGTGGGGAGCAGTGTTGTTTCTGGCTCTTTGGTGCCTGCAGCACTGTGCAGGGAGCCCAGCTTGCCCTGGCCCAGCAGAGGGCAATCCCAGTGAATAGGAATCAGTGCTGTTGCTGGGGTTCAATTTTGCTGCAAAAATGAAAGGTTGAAAAAATAACAGAGCCACAGCTACCCAGCTGCTTGTGCCTCCCATGGCCCCTACCACTAAGCCTGTGGGTGAGTGTGAGGTAGGAGCTGGGAGCATAGAATGTGAGGAAATGGCCCCATTTCTGCCAGTTTTGGGTCAGCTTGTGACCTCAGGAACTCTGCCCCTTTCAAAGATTTGATGGGATCAAGCCCTGCTGGAAAGAAGAATTCTGAAAAGCAGCCAAATTCTGCAGACATAGGTATGTGCAAAGATCCAGGAAGAACCGTGCTACACCTTGTTTATGCCTCTCTTTTTTTGTACTCCTCACTTGTACAACATCAAAAGTTTTCTAGGCCTGCCTGGAAGAATATTTGCAAGTAAAAAAAAAACCCAGAGCCTTAGTATTCAGACAGTTTCTGGGTGCTTATTTCTGCTAATAAATGAAGTGACTCACTTCTAAGCCTCAAAGTACACCGAGTTTACTTTCCCACACACTGGCATCAGCAAACACTTTCACCATAAAGCATATTAGCTAGTAATAAGCTTTTTTGCCTATAATTTGATGCAATGTGTGCAATACCCTGCTCATCTACATAGGTACTTATTTGTTATTCTAGGCAGTTGATTAGCACTGCAAGCCAGGGACACCACAGAAATCATGCAATACCAAGAGTCACTATACCACTTTTCTATATAGAAGGGAACTTAATTGTTCTTAGCAGTATAAATGTACATGAGAGATCACAGAAAAAACACATACCTATTTGAGGTAATGTTGCAAGAAGGCTTTTGATATTCCCTCCATCAGCAGCCCTGCTCAGTGAATGACCTGAAACAGTTGCACTACAGTAGACAGACCTGGCAGAGACAGAGGCATGGATGAATGCTGTGAGGTCTGCAGTTTCTTGGCCAGCCAAGGGTGACTAACCCAGCACAGACTTGTGTACTGCTCCTTAAAAGCTGCTGCAGGAAAGCAGGCTGGACAGGGCAGAAATAATTCCAGGAAGACCATCAAGTGGAGATCGGTAACATTTTGAGAGGGGTCTCTTCTAGGGTCACCTCTTGTTCCATGTGAGGAGGAAGAAATTGCCTGGGATGTCTTGTGACTTTCATACAGGCTGTCATTTATCCCACACTGTCACTGGGTTCAGGAGGAATGGCCTTTGAGGTACATCTCCTGATATTTTCTCTCTGACTTTTAGTCACAGGATAAGATCTGCAAAATCCCTCAACAAAGGAATACAATTGCTGAACTCATCTCTTCATCCTATCTTTGGAGAAAATCTGCTAAAATGCAAGTCTTCAAGTAATGGTTTACCCCAACTCTCCTAAAAATATATATTTATATTATGCATACAATTAGTTATAGATCTAGATATATATACATAAATTATACTTATAGAAAAATTATTTATATATATACGTGTGTGTGTGTGTGTGTATAAAATGTATGTATTCCATACCATTTTCCTAAGCATCCTGAGGCACTACATCTTATCTATGCTCATCAATGCACAGTCAATTCAAATGTTAATGAAATTTAAGAATTGTTTAAAACTTGGCTGGCTCATTCATAATGAAATACTCCTTCATTTCATAGTCAGCCTAATGTGGGTTTGAAAATCATATCAAATCATCAAGCTCATCTCATAAACCCCATAGAGAAGGAAATAATCACTAGAGAACCAATTTGATATCAGCTGACTATTGAATTAATTAGTAGAACAAGAAAGATGAGTTTAAAATTCCTACTAGACATAATTTCTACAGAAATCAATAATATCACTAATGCATTGATCATAAAAGGAAGCTTGGTTTTATGAACACTGCACTGCATGTTTCATTTGAAAACTTCTTCAAAATGTTTTTTCAAGCAATTAAACAAATATTTTTGCTCCATGTCACAGCGTGTCATTAGGAAACACAGAGTCTAATGCTGTCAATGATGCAGTGAAATGACTGCATCATTTTGAAATATGAATATAACAAAAGCATGCCCTTCAAACCATTTTAGTTAGGCCCTGTGTATGCCATCTTGCTGAGTGCAGTGACTTTTGCTGAGGATTTTGAACTCAGCAAGAAAATATTTTGGCCACATATACAGGCATGGAAATAAGTACTAACATTTTGATAGTTTCTATCATTCTCCACTAAAAGAACGAGGAAGGAAAATACTGTCATTTTCTCATCTGAAGGAAAGGGATGGAAAGAACAGACTAGAACAGACCAGAAACAGATTATTGAAAGTCTGTGATAAGAGAACTGCAGAGATGGATGATTTCTACTGTCACATTTAAAAATCAGATATTGAAATTATAATTGTGTAAATAAATTGATGTTGTTCTGATACCAATGCAAAAGTGAAGACATAAATAAAACCCCCACCATTTTGTCTCAATCTGTTGGGTTTTTTCAGGCTAATGTTTTTCTTTTTAAAAAATTGTACAAATGTACTGGGTTGCAGCCAGCCATTATATATTCACAGAACTGATGACTGGCACCTGTCTGCCCCCCTCTCATGTGGAATTGCCCATTCCCCAGGCCAGTGTACTCACAATGCTCTTTTTTTCTGATGTGTCCCCAGCTCCTTCATGTTAATCACAGTGGAGCATGTGACAGTGGTTCATGTCATGCCAGGCCAGAAGAAGCTCTTGCCATCAAGTCCTGTATGTCTTTGCAATACAGGGGTCTGGTGGATGTGCTGTGTCTGAGGCTGTGCCAGTGGAGGTCAGCTGCTTTAAAACACATGGACATGTGAGGCTGAGGGGTTGGCCCTGAAGTGCTTCATGTTATTGTACAAAATACACTTAGACAAAAAAAAAAAAGACTGAATCTGCATTTATGCCTGCCTTCAGTTTCTTAATTTGCAACTTTTTAAGTCCTGGACAGACAGGCCCTGCAGCAAATGTGGCCTGCAGCAATAACCCACACTGTTGACACAGTGTGTAAGATGTGGCAGATCACAGAAAAAAGTTAATGTATGGACTGCAGTAGTAATCTGCTACTGAGAATATCTGCTCATGGCTTTGCAATTTAAAGATATCCTGGCTGCTGGGAGCTTTTCTCTTTACACTCTTGAGTGTCCTGTCCTTCCACAAACTTTGGTCATTACCCTCTATTTTGTCCTCTTCCTCTGAGCTGTCAAAGTGCCTTCAAACAAAGAAACATTAACAAAAGTTCCTCCAAGGGATTTAGCTCAGGAGAATTCAGTCCCTTATGTCCAGGGCAGAACATGTCAGTCCCAGCATTTCCATCCTCTTCTCTGGTCATCCTGTGATCCATTTTAAACTTTGCACCTCTTCATGTAATGTCTATTGGGGTTCCTACTGATGCAGAGAGGGTGATCATGAAACTTTAATTTCCAAGTATGACCTGATCTGGTATGTGTACATCTCCTCAAAATCCCAGCAAATCAGATCCTCCACCCCAGTTCAGCTAGGGACACATCCAATGGGGAGTGTGAGTGTGAACACCTCCTCCACGTGGGCTAGCTCTGCCCTGAGGGCAGTTACCACATGGACAACAGACTCATGACACAGTTCAGGTGGTCTGTACTGTACCAGGGAGATACCCAGAGTCAGGAAGGAAAGGTCCAAACCTGATGAGGATGACTGCTCAGAAAGGACAATGCAAACAACACAGGAATGCTGAGTTTGGACCATTGTAGGGAGAAAGGAGAGGCAAAAAAGGTAAGTGAAATGGCATGAGTGAAAATACTGACATTCCCATGGAGTATGGAAATGTCATGGCTGATCCAGATAAAAGTTACTAAAATAAATATTTTAATTAAATATTAATTAAAAAATAATCTGGGAAGCAACTTTGTGCAGAGTAAGAGGCTCCAATGCTTTGCATCAGGTGAGGATGTCACTCTTGTTATGAACATCTTTTTTCATTGGAAGGAAACACTAAGCCTGAGAACAGTTATTGCAGTAGATTGGAACAGGCACGGAAACATTTAGGCAAAAACCTCTGTTAGTTTTATACAGTCAAATACTTAAAGTCCCTACTAGAAGCTGGTTGACTCCCTGGTTTTCACACAGGGCTTACCCACAGGCAGTGAATCAGGCTCAGTGTTTTGTAGTTGCATTCTACCTTTGAACTTGGTAATTCTCTCATCTCTTAATCTCCTTTGCTGTAGGAACTGGCAGCCTGCCTGGCTTTAAGCAGAAGCTTAGGCAATGATTTTGCATTTTTTGTGCGTGTGGCTTTTCGTTGTTTTTTTGTTTTTTTTTTTAATTTTTAGGGCACTGCTCAATCTTGAGTTTTGGATCTCCCTACTGATATTCAGTTGCAATGACAGATACAGGGAAGAAAACAAGTTACAGTCAGTCTAGTCTGCCTCACAGATAGATGCAGATTCCTATGAATCATATGATTTCTTTGATGGGCATTTGGGAAAAACAACAGTGACAGCTATAGATCACAGCTATCTATTATGGCATGATGAACAGTTATTTCCAAGAATCACAGCTGATCCCTGGGACATTGCATACAAGATTCAAGGTATCTGTCCTCTGGTTAGATGTTGTGCTCTGCTTCCTGCTGCACAGAGGTGGCAGATGCAGGTCAGATACGTCCATCTCACATTTGGGCTGTCCTTCAGGTTCTCACTCCGTGGTATAGCATAAGTTTTTGGTAGTAGGTTTTTAAGTGTATGTTTTGAAATGTGAGAAAAAATCTGGAATATCTGTGAGTTACATCAGAATTGGGACCTTCCTTACTGAAGCCACCAGTTTTTGAACACTAGAGCCATGGGTTTTGTTGAGGAAGTTCATTTTTTTCCCTTAGACATCTGGGCTCATAATACTTTCCCCAGACTATTAAAAAAGAGGAAGAAATCTTTTATGACTCTTCCAGTGTGGCCTCTGAAGGACTTTGGCACATTGCTGCTGGATAAAATCTGTCTGCTTCCTGAAATACATCCTGACTCTGATGTGGTTCCTGATTCCATCCATCCAGTAAGGTACCTGATCCTCTTCCAAGCAGTGCAGAGGAGAATTTTCAAGGGTATGAAGGACATCTACATCACTCCTGCAGCATCACATGAAGTACACTCTTAACAGAAATACTGTGGATGAAAATAGCATTGACTGTACAATGACAACAGTGCTTTTGACCTTGGGATTTACTTTCCTAGTCTTTAATGTTCCTGCTCCTTTAAAATGATAAAACTGTACAAAATCCTTCACTATTTTTTGTTTCTCTTTTTTAACAGAATCAGCCACATATCAATGGTGGGCACAAAAAACATCTTAGGCTCACAGGAACTGAAACGTCAGCCTCATAGGAAGTTTTTTTATTGCTAACTCTTCATTATAGGAATTATTAATCACCAGCTTGAGGCTTGGGGATGTACAGTGGAGAGATACAGAAGTTGCTTAGTAAGAATTAGGTTGGATCCTTGTCCACTTGGAAACCTGGAATTTTTACTGTGATTGATGAAGATGTTGAACAAAACTAGTCCAGAATGGTCCACACTTGTCCTCATCTTAAAAAAGGGACTGTTAAACACCAGCACTTGCTCCTTGCTCCTCATTCAGCTTTCAATCTGTAAGAAGGCCTTCACTCAATCCTTTTTTTAATATTTTTGGGGAACAAACCCAGGCAATACAAACTGTCCAGATGCTGGGACTGACAGGTGGAAGCCTGTGCCCTGGTGTAGCTGGTTCTAAAAAATTTGTGTCATGTGGTGATGCATGTCTTGCCAAGTGCCAGGTAACCCCAGCACAGCAGGCACAGTAAAAGCTGTTGGTGTTGTGAAGATAATGAGAGGGCCAGTGACACAACAGGAGACCCTCACTGAGAAGAAGAAAACTGTAGCTGCTATCCAGAAAAGGAGGGAAATGGGCAAAGAAAACTGTGAGGTTGGAAGATGCAGCATGTAGAGTGAGCTAGAAAAGCAGCTGCCATCAGTTACCAGTGACTGATGTACAGGTCCCAGTCAGCCTCTCTGGCACTATCTGAGGAATGCATAAGGACCAGGATCAGCAGGATTTGTGCACTCTGTAATAAACAAAAATAGTTATTAAGAACATTTTTCCTTTGAAATTTTCAATGCCTTAATGCTGTGTCAGCTACAATGGAACATCACCTTCAGATTGAGACATTTCCTACCAACAAAGCAAACAATCCTCCAAAATCCCTAACTTCAGATATTAGATCTTCGATTTTTTTTTTTTGGCCATGCTAATTGCAGCCAACATAAAGCAGGTCATCAGTGAGAGATGGCCTGAATATCCCTTCTTTGAAAAGGGCAAGCAGAGATCCAGCCAAATAGAGTGATGTTTTTGAAAGAAGCAGATGTAGAAGGAGGCTGACATTGATAAGTCTTTATCACACACATCTGCATAGATTCATAAAATATGAAAAATGGTGAAAAAAGAAGTCAAAGGCAAAAGTCTATGAGATTCATTAATCAATGATAAGGAATGGAAGGATATAAGACAAATGGAAAAGCACAGAATAATAACTTTGACACTTTATCACATAAGACTGGTATATTATTTCATAATAAGCAAAAAAAAAAGATAAAAAAACCAAAGAAAAATGTTCATATTGGCACAGTTGACTCCTTCCTCATAAACTGTGAGGAGTGAAATAACTATTCCTACAACAGAAAATGGGGCTGTTACTGGTGACTGGGTGGGCAACAGGAAAGCTCTCAGCATGTGCAGATTTCATCAGCAATGTAATAGCCAAGAAAGACAGAGATACAGAAATCCATAGAAGTAAGTATTGTTCTGTAGGGTAATTGTTGCCAGCCTAGAGATAAAACTGAAATTGTGAGTGGCTCAAAAGATTGGTTTAAAGAAGAAATATTAGTCAAGGCTTTGAAAAGTTGTGCAAGAGAAATAAAATTAACAAAATGTTTGTTTTAGAATACTCACACACCTGTGAAGAAGTTTCCAATGAATTGTTACTTCTGCCCAGATGGCAGATTACAAATGAAATTGTGTTTTAAAGGTGGAAAGAGACCACCATCTTCCTTTGGTTATGACTTCTTGCATAATGTAGCCTTTCATTCAAGATAACTTTTTTAGAAAAACTAGAAGTCTTAAGATTTCAAATAATTGAGAAACCACTACCTTTCTTTTCCATTAACTTGAATCATTAACTGGCACATACCATGCAGGACACATACAACATAAAAAGGACATGGATCTACTGGAACAAGTCCAGAGAAGGGCCACAAAGGTGATCAGAGGCTGGGAGCACTCTCCTATGAGGACAAGCTGAGAGAGCTGGGGATTTTGAGCCTGGAGAAGAGAAGGGTCCCAGGATATACAGCAAGCAGCCTGCAGGTACATAGAGGGGACTAGGGCATGTAGTGACAGGACAACGAGGAATGGCTTTAAACTGAAGGACAATAGGTTTAGATTAGATATGAGGAAGAAATTCTGTACTGTAATGGTGGGGAAACACTGGACCAGGCTGTGGATGCTCCATCCCTGGAAGTGTTCAAGGCCAGGTTGGATGAGGCTTTGACAACCTGGTCTAATGGGAAGTGTCTCTGATTGTTGCAGGGGGGTTGAGTTAGGTAATGTAGGAGGTCTTTTCCAACACAAACCATTCTATGGTTCTTATCAAGTTGACATTGTCCAGTTCTAATTTCTCACTAATAGGTGGTATTGCCTCTGTGTAATATGACTAAATACTTTTATTTCCTGAAAAAAATGAGCCTGTGCTCATCCCCTCCAGATGCTTACTGACAGGAGGCAAGTCATATTCAGTGGTATATAAAACTTAACAAAAGCATTTCTAAAATATTACTGTTCCACATTGTTGTATTTGATTACTTAGTTGACAGTGTTATGTTCCTGGAGATAAAGTAGCTTTTCTCTCTTACTTCTTCTTTTTCTCTTACATAAGTTCTCTCTTGGCCTCCTATCCAGACTTTCCTTATAGAAAATAAATAAATAAATAAATAAATAAATAAATAAATAAATAAAAAGCAGACCAAAATAGTTTATCAGTGCATCATCTTGTCAATATATGGTGAAAATTGCCTTTTGTCAACATGTTTCTGGGTGACATTTCTCTCTCAGTCTGCAACAATGCACCAGCAAAACCTTCCTACCAAGGATGCATGTTATGAGTACACTTTCAATGTAGAGAGGGTAAAGAGAGGGATGTCTAATGTGAAGTAAACTGGGTTTCTAGATCTCTAATACTACTTTTCTGGAGTAGTATAATACTAGTTCTAATACTAGGTTTCTAGATCTAACACTATTACTTTTTGTTTTTTCTGGAAACATCTTCTCCCCAGCTTGTCACGTCCATTAGAGACACAAGCAAACAAGTCAGCAAACATCTTTGCTCACTGATTATCTTCTCTGACTCTTTAGGAACATGAACCACAGAAATATTATATTATATTATATTAATATATAAAATAATAAAATAATATAAATAATATATAATATATAATATATATAATATATATTTTTATAATATATAAAATAATATAAAAATATATAATAAAAAGTGTATTAGAGGAAAAATATCTGTATTTGGATTACAGGTCAAGAACACAGTTTATTATTCAGTGTAATTGAATTGCTTTGTTACTAGGGGACACCCAGTCATGAAAATGCCCCAAAGCAGCTCTTTACAGGGGGAAGGTATAAATATGATCATGCAGCTGAACTCTTCCCTTTGCTGCTGGGTGCCTAGATACTAGAAAATGGAACTACAAACCCTACTTGACACACAAGCCCCTTCTGGTAGAGGAAAGCCCTTGTTTATGTAAATAGCCCTTTCTAGTAATTTGGAAGCAGCTGCTAACCACAAGTGTTTTAATTGCCACCACACTATTTCAATTACTAATTTTTGAATTGTTCCCATCTCTCTATGGACGTGTTGCAAATTATTATAATTTGTTATGATGGACAGCATTAGAATGGCATCTATTAGCACTTCTATAGATGAAAGACCTTCCTAATGTCTATTAGCAGCCCTTGCAGGTGATGGCAATGATGGAGGGGAGGTACATCATTTTACATCTACTGTCAGCAGTAATTCAGCTGCTGAGTTCTGAATAATTACTTCTTTTTTTTTAGTTTGTCTGGGTTTTTTTCCCCTTTTGTTTGTCTCTCTTCCAGACATAAATATTGAAATGTGTAAGTAAACTCAGTCATCCTAAAATTCCAGTAGAAAGAGTCTGCAGTATTTTACTACAGTCAAAATTATTTTAAAATCAAGCATTTTATAGACAATGAGCTCCTCATATGCTTAATGCTAATTTTTGACAATTTGTTTTGAATATTGAAAGAGAGCAAGTTAGGATTCTAAAAGGTAGCAGGAGGCCTATTACACAGTGGGTGGCAACACAGAATGGCATAGGAGAGAGACAGCTTCTCTACAACCTTGGTGACCCCTGCAAGCTGTAAAAATCAATAAGAGAATCCAACCAATTAAGGGGTACTGAGAAGTTTACAGAGGCTGAAAATATAACTGAGGGATACAGCCATTGATTTATTGTCATAGCATGTTCCCAAATAATAGATTTATAATTCCATTGTTTGCCACTGGATTCTTTTTCTTCTTTAAAGTAATCAAATACAAGGCCCTCTTCTGATGCAGGTGCATTAGGTAATTATCCTTGTGAAAGGTGCTTTTGTCCTCCTTGCTCTTTAAAATACTTGAAGATTCACTTAGACCAAAAAAAAAAGACTGGAAATGGCATATGGCTCAGCAGATGAGAGCATCATTCTCACTCCATTTCTGTGTGGGTGGAGGAAACATAAATGCTTTTTACGAAAAAAAAGTTGCAAGAAATGGGTTTCCTGCTATCACTCCTTTGCTAGTGATAAATACTTTAGAGAGTATTCTCCTGAAGGTTGTTATGATCTTGGATCCGTGCAGAGGATGGCTCCAAACCTTGCTCACTTCCAAGACATGTCCATTTTCCTAATGACCCAGCAAGTGTCACACCTTGTCCCTCAGCTGCTCTATGCTCCTGCTGCTTTTTTCTTCTATGTACCCAAAGAAGATTGTTTCATTCTGAACCAAAGGGAACATCCTGCAGCAAAGCAGGCATGAGGCTTTCAGGACTCTCTAATTACAATAATACAGGACCAATGACTTACTGCAGGTGTACTGGTCCAGGGCACTGGCTGTCTGATGTTCATTTCAATAGCACTGGTGCAGGGCTTCCCCTTCTCTGTGTGTTTGGCTTCACATTGCAGAAATCTGACTGCTTCAATTTTGATGTTAAATAGATACACACTTGAATGAAGAGGTTCTTCCCTCAGTGTCACAGCTGTGCTATGCAGGAGTGATAGATGCTTGCAATCAAGGTATCAAAGCCAGTACACAAGGCAGCTGCCTCAGTTTGCTTTGAAATACACCCAGATTCTGGGGAAAAGTTCCAGAATTATCTTATGTTTCAACCTCTCTGGCATCCCTCCTGGCTGCCCTTTCTCATTCCTTGGACAATGGAATGCTTCAGCCCAGCACCGGTACTTTCCTTGGATGGGAATTTATGTGCAGCACTCCTTGTATCTCCAAACTTGAAGATGCTATGGGATACAACTGAGTAATTCAGGATCACTTTGGGAAATGAATGGCTCCATTGTTTGCAAAAATCTCTTTCTCCACTTTGTATTTCATTAGAAATGTCTAGTTCTACCAAAGAGGTAAGACACAATTGTGTGATCCATGTCTTACTGCCCTCTTTACTCTGGCATGTGATCAGGGGACTCTGAACCCACACCAAAATGCAATTTCTACTCTGATTTTTTTCTGAACTCTGTTCCTTCTGCTGGCCTGCCCATGCCCTTTTTCTTCCCAAACAAGATCAATTTGTGGAATTCAATTTCTCTGTCTTGCTTAAGACACAAGCACACGGTGCATCTAGAATGAAACACAACACAGCTGACAATCTCAGTACAGGCAAATTTAATTATTTACTCCTCCTTTAAGGGAGAGGGGCTATGAAGGTATCGGAGAAGCAACAGAATGAGGATAAAGGTAAGGCTGGGTTTGAGAATGAGGAAAGTGGAACAGTGAAAGGTCCTTAGCACAACTGCTCTGCTGCTATGTGAAAGAGGGCAGTCAGTGCTTCTTGGAAAATATACCCAGATCTTTTGAAAGTAACTGCTTCTCTGCTGGTTTTCACATCTTCCCTCCTCAATGCCAGCAGTTGCCATGCAGGGCTGTGGGGCTTGGCACAGTCAGAGCAGGCAGCAGGGCCATGGCTGGGTGACAACCTCACACCAACCCAGGCAATTCTTACCTTGTCTTTGTGGGTCTTGAAAGTTGCTCCTAAGGACACAGAAAGTTCACAAAATCAAACTGGAACTTGTGTGTGTAGAGATGTCACCCTACTTAATACAGTTTTCTCTAAAAATCCATCTGAACAGCTTGCAGACCCTTACATTTTTCCATATACATATAAATTCTGTCTTAAGGGTCTAGAAATCACTTTAAATTACTTCTGCTATATATGATGGAAAGTGATGAAGATTACTTAGTTAATCTTTGCAAACACTTTAAAGATAAAAAGTGTCAATTATAAGGTTCTAGTAGCAATAAATACACCCTTATGTTATTCATTTCAGTAGAGATACCTGCACTTCAGTTAAAGCTGAGAAAGTAAAGGGGAGGAAGCACAGTTGGATGAATTGCTATCAATTGCACTCCACTGCTTTGCATTTACAGTCAGCTGAGATTTGTTTATTCATCTGTTTGCTGATTTAACTCTGTGACTCCCCCAAAGCCAGGCGTCGTCACAATAAAATTCGGTTGCGTTTCCTTGACAAACTTACCCTTAAATTGCTTCTTTATCATTTAATGAAGTATAACCATGCATAAAGAGTCAGTTCACTGATCCCAGTGGCACTGAGGAGTTTCAGCCTTGCTAGCAGCTGAGTGGCACTAATGTTATACTGAATTTGGGAAGCAACTTATTTGCATGGAAGAGCTCATTGCTCAGCTATAGTTTGTAGTCTCTGGAAATTCAGCAGCATCTACTGGATGTAGAGGCCCATGAGCTTTGTATTTTTTAAAGTTTTCACAAAAGAGCTAAAATAGTTGCCATATACCAAGTGGTTTCACAAAGCCTTTGTCCAGAATTGGCATAATCCTGTTTATAAAAAGACAAATATATTTGGTCTTTTGTAACATACAAATGAACAGAAAAAAATAAAGTATCCCACATTCTCCTAAACACACAAAAAGGATTAAAACCACCTTGTGAAATACAAATATTTTACAAAAAATGGGGCTACTTCTTGTTAAAGCAGTTCAGGGTTATGACTTAGGTCAGTGATATTATACAAAATGAACAGGCATAGCATATTCCTGGTGATAAACTATTTACTTTTTTGGGTAGATATTAATAATGGTATACATTTTTCTCATTAAAATGATAATAGCTATTAATTTAAAACTGTCTTAACATGACTGATGCAGTTTCATATTGGCTAATAATGTTCCTCCATTTGTTTCTCACCTATTTCTGTGTTGCCACTTAGTGTTAGTGAAGCGTGACCCTGCCAGATGTGCCTGCAGAACTGAAATGAATGCACAGCAGCAGTGAAAGCCTTGCAAGCCCTCCAGCTAATTGACATTATTATGTGTACAGGAGGATGCAGGAGGAACAGCAGAACAGTAGTTTGTTTCTTCACCAGACTTCCACTGCAAAGCCACAGTCATGTCATCCTGCCAAACTGAAATGCCTTTGTCAGGAGATATTCCCACTGGTTTAGTGTGAACTTTTAAAGATTAAAATTCTTTATTGACAAGAGGATCTTAATCTTTACCATATTTACATGTTTTATTAGAATCCAAGCAATTGTCCAGGGTGGGATTATGCAATTTAAACTTATTTGGATACAAGTTTTGAAAGACAGGGCATAAGAACGACACTTTCCTGCCTCCACTCACCCCTCCTCATTCAAAGGCTGCCTTATGGGAGAAAATGTCAAGTAAGACACAATATTTTTAAACCAGTATAACACACAATTGTCTAACTTATGTTTTGGGCTTTTTTAATCTCTTAGATAGAGAGCTGGCCTTTACATTACATTTAGCTGATGCTAAAGTCCAGAGGGATTATTCACTTCAGGCAGCAGCTCCTCACAGAGGCAGCCCTCAGTTCCAAGGCTGAGATGGGTCTGAGTCCATGCCCATACCACAGAACTTGGTGGTAGCACCTGGAAAGCAGATTTCTTTACTACATGCATTGCTTTGCTCCAGAAATCTAGACCAACAATGCCTCAAGGATACCCCACTCTAGAACCAGCTGGGAAATTGTCTAGTCACATGCAGAGATAACTCATTGTCTTTTCTCTTGCTGTGGTGCTCAGGGAAAGGAGCTTAATCCTCAGACTACCTCCTTTCTCCTCAAAAACTTTCTGTGTTGCATATGGCAGGGACAGCAAAGACCAGGGATGCAACAACAACCCATGTCCAAACATGGCTGGGAGCAATGGAGAGGATGAGTTGGATGAGGCATTGCTTGGACATGGATGGGGCAGCCTCAACAAGACAGTCCTGCAGCAATCCAGGGTGAGCTGACTGCTACACAGATGCAAAGGTGAGCAGCTGAAGCTCAGCAAACTGAGCAGTTTTGAAATCAAACCTTTTTTAAGTCTGGAGAGTAATGGAACAAATCTTTACATATAAAGTGTCCTTGCTGCCACCACTTGAAAATGTAAAATCTTGGGTTTCTTTATAAATATTTTCCCTGCATCCTCCAGCTTGTGCAGGTGCTATGACTGGGTAGTTCAGACATTAATGATGGGAGGGATCCTTCTCCTTTGCAATATAGGACAGTGAACACAGCAGTCTCTGCCCTTACAATAGACTGGCCTGTTAGTCCTGTGACTCCTATCAGTTACATCTCAAAATACCTTCAGTTTCTTATCTAACATCATTTTCCTGACATGAGGAATGAGCAGATAACTTCTCTCTTTGCTGGCAGGAAAAGTGGCATGACAGAAGCAGTGGGTGCTGCAGGCCAGAGTTCCATGCTGCCCACAGTTGGTGGCCACTTTGAGAAGTCTCCATACACCCAGGGCTAATCAAAGCACCTGAGGTGTTCCTTCAGAGCCCAGCTTCTGCTTTGTTTCATCCTAAGGGGAGACACTTTGCAGGCTCTCAGATTACCCTGCATGATAGGTGGTGGCAAATCTTAAAAAATTAAGATTTGCTTAAACTGCAGTCTCATGGTCAAACCACAGTGGTGATGTGGACACACAACCACTAACATGGCACAGAAATGCCCAAGTCCAGGAGAAAACTTGACTCAGATAATAATCAGAACTGGGTCCTTGAGAAGCAGGAAAAATCGCATCTTGTGATTCCCATGGCCAATAGTGTGACACTTTGATATGGACTTTGACTTAATCAGTTTTGAGATGATAGCAGGATCTGGCTAATTTCTAGGACATATGGCTTAAGTCAGTTATGTAAAAAGAAAAATATTTACAACACTAGAAATGCTGAAACATATGGAATATTATTTCTAACAACCTGAAAGGAAAAGTTGCTAAATAGCAGTTCTTGTCTTCTCTTTAGCAAGGCTATTCTTAGTCTTCATTTGTTTTCCAAATGACATTATTATTCAGTAAATAGAATATGAAGCCAAGGAATTGAAATTGCTCAGTTCCTGGCAAACTTTATTCTCATCTTGCTCAATAATCATGATTATAATGATTTTATTCATAAGTCACATTAGGTTTTTCCCTATGGTAAAATTAAACGCAATGGGAATTGAACGATCTGTTCCCTAAATGTGAGGCTAAAAGCAATACTTCTTGCTCCTCCATGAAGCAACTATATTTATGCTCTGGATAGTCAATGACTGAATCAGAAATAACTATTCTGATGAACACTGGCATTCAATTCTTCCTTTTCTTTTTGTTTCATAGGAGAATAAAATGTCAGTCTAATAAATTAGAGCATTGATATCTCTATCTATGGAGACCCCAGAATGTCAGAAAGATTGATACTAAATGGCTGGATGCAGAGTAATCAATGCCATCTGGGAGATCAGAATCCAGAAGTCAAACATGACACTGAACAGATTGATTTATGTCATGTTTTATTATAAAACATGTGCCATCAGCTCTTTACATTTCCATCAGACTGAAGGGGACCAACTTTAGGACTAAATTTGGTGTGAACATTTTGTTGAATTGGGATCTCCTATAAAACCAAAGGCTGGACATAATTTGCTGAGATTTTGGTTTATTAGAAAGTAATTTCTTACAATTGGAGAGAAAATCTGAAAACCTTAAACCCAAAGAAAGTACCTGGGGTCTGAGGTTAGCATGCAAAATGGAAGAAGTTGCATCCTCTCAGTTCACCATTGCCTAGTGAAGGTATATTGAGATGTGCCAGGACACCTTCTAAAGGAAGGCTAACAGCATGAAAGCCAAATAGTCTTTCCCACTGAAGTGAAGCAGATGATTTTTGGAAAAGTAGGGCAAGCAGAACACACTCATTTGGGGCTTGACACAATCCTAAACCTGGCAAAGGACACAGAGAACAAGCCATAGGGAAGGCTACATTAACTTAAATCAAAAAATTTCAGCCTTGGGAGTTGAGTGACTGATGCATTTGCAAAAGGCATTGCAATGTTTTTATATTTGCTTGGCATTTATGAAGGGTCACTCTTCCAGTTTTATACTTGTCACATACAGTAAACTGTGAAGATTTGAGGGAAGAAAACTTAATAAATCTGCTAAGGGTCTATGAGTATAAAAGATTCTGTCATAACAGTGGCAGCATTTACCTGAGATATCTGCATCATTCTGGAGAAATGCTCCCATAAAATTTATGGTTGTGATGTTCAGCAGCTCACCAAACTTAAAACAAGTTTGATAACGATTGAGTGTTGTATATTGCTTTAATTGAGGCTATGGCACGTCCATGACACAAGTCTTGGAGAACAAATGTCCCCACTAGCATTTTAAAAGCAAAATTAGTTAAATGCATGGGATCACTGAGCACAAAGAGGTTGTATTGTCTTATCTTGTTGTTGTGGATTAGCCCCTGTCAGCAACCACGCACACACAGCCACTCACTCCCCCACCAGGGACTGGGGAGAGAATTGAGAGGGTAAAACCTACTAAACTTGGGGGTTAGCATAAAGACAGTTTAATAGGGAAAGCAAAAGCTATACACACAAAGAAAGCAAGGAATTAATTCACTTCTTCCCATGGGCAGGCAGGTGTGCAGCCATCTGCAGGAGGGCCGGGCCCCATCATGTGCAATGGTTACTTGGAAATAAAAATGCCTAATTTCAAATGTTCCCCTCTTCCACCTTCTTCCCAACAGCTTTACATAATGAACATGATGTCATGTGGTTTGGAATATCCCTTTGGTCAGTTTGGGTCACCTGTCTCAGCTTTGCTTCTTCCATCTTCCCATTCACCTCTAATTTCTTTGCCAGTGTGCCCATAGGAAAAGCAGAAACGGCCTTGGCTCTGAGTAAGCCCTGCTCAGTAATAACAAAACCATCTCTGTATTATCAATTCTGTGTTCAGCACAAATCTAAAACACAGCCCTGTACCAGCTGCTGTGAAGAAAATTAACTCCACCCCATCCCAAATCAGCACACCAGGTTGCCATAGAACAATAACAAAAGTTTACTGAAGAGCAAAGCAATATAGCCAGACTTGCTACATTGTGTCTGCCTCACAAAGAGTATTTTCTGGTGTATGCTGAATTTTCCTAAAGTTTTGCCACAGAGGTCCATTTTAGGATTACCTTTTGACAGCTTGGGAAAATGGATGCCAATTTTCTAGGGTAGATTGAGACAGGGGGACTTAGCAAGGCAGCACAGGAGCACACCACCACATCACCTGGCTCTCCTGTCAGTGAACACAGTGGACAGAAGCAGCCCTGGCAAGGCAGATGTAGACCAGCCCCCTCTGGAATGTGGCTAGGAGGCCACTCTTAACCCCTAGGGGCTGAAATGCCCAGGGTAGGCAAAAGGAAATGAGGGCCCAGAACCATCAAAACCACACTGGGCACTGAGCAGTCCTCCAAAAACAATAGCTTGGTTTGCTCAGGACTCTGTATTTTGAATATAAACCTAAGCAAATGATGACATCTATTTCTTTATTAATTTCTCTCTTGTTTAAAGTGCACTAGATATCAAGAATCCATGCTTGTCTAGTTTATGCTTATGGCTTGACTTATGGCCAAATATTTACAACACTAGAAATGCTGAAACATATGGAATATTATTTCTAACAACCTGAAAGGAAAAGTTGCTAAATAGCAGTTCTTGTCTTCTCTTTAGCAAGGCTATTCTTAGTCTTCATTTGTTTTCCAAATGACATTATTATTCAGTAAATAGAATATGAAGCCATATATGAATGTGTTGAAACCACATTCCCCCAAATAACAGAACTAATCCCATAATTCAACAAGAGCACCATGGAAGCAGCACATTTACAAGAAAAATAAGGCTTTTATTAAGTTATTTTCGTGTATTTGCATGCATATGTGTACGTAGTATGTGTAAAAGTTTATATTTATTTATACCTGGCATGCCTGTGGAGTACCAGATACTCCCTTGCAGGAAAAAGTATGTCCTCTTTTTTGCCATGAATTTACCTCTTGAACTACAGATGGAAGAACATTAAGATTTACAAAGCTATTACAACTGACATATTAAATTTCATGGGGATATGTATTTTAATTGATAGCCAAAAAAGCAGTGCAGTAAAGGCTATCTTGCAACTATATTTGGAAATCACTTTCATAACATCATTTAATTCCTCTAGAATATATCTTTAATCAAAGAAAATCTCTGCTGATATCATTACATATATTTTATCTGAAAGTGACCCTATTTTGTCTTGTTGTGACCATTTCTTATGCATGATTCAACAAGAATGGGAACTCATTTACTTCCCACAGATCCTTTATTTCATATACCCTGTGTAGATTTTCTATCCCCAAATAGACTAACACAAGAATATAAACACTGGCTATGATATACCAAAATCCCTGCTCAAAAAAGGGCTGGCATGCAATCATGCAGCTGACTGCAAAATGTTAGAAAACTGTGACAGAAGGCTGACTTTTTTCCTCCTGTTTTTGTAAAATAAAGACTTTGTGGGGGAAATGTGTGTTGACAAAAAACAAAAATAATGTTGTAGTGTCATTTACAACATATAACATCAAATTGTTTTTGCCATTAAAAATAGAAGAAAATAAAGACTGTGCTTTTTACCTTGTACCTCTGTGTCATGTCTCTCCCCAGCTGCTGGTGGACAGCCCACAGTTTGTCATCAGCACAGTCTGTCCCTCTCTGCTATCAGGTATCCACACCCTGAAGAAAGGTATTGTGAGAAACACCAATTTAAAAATCTCCCTAGGCTGTGTAAGAGCATCACCATTTCAGGGAAGTATAACAGCTTGGAGGGTGATTTGACTGGCAGTGGTTGTTGCTGTTTCAGTCTGTGTTTTCCCTCCTCCTATATTAAATCACACTGTCTGTTCAGCTGTGTGTGGCTGTGGGCAGGCTGGGACATACAAGGCTGCAGGGCTGTCTCTGAGGGTATCTGCAGGGGTGACTGTGGTGATGGCTGTGGGGATGTCTACAAACATGACTCCTTTTTCCTTTTTTCAACATGACAGTTACTGTATTCATTAAATAACTTACCCAGTTGTCAGCAATGAACAAGTGTGTGTTAGGAACTGTATCCATATTGTTTGTGGAAGCACAAATATGAAGCACTTTCAAAAATGAGAAAGGTGTGAAATGAGAGCCCTGGGAATGCTCATGTTGTTTTACCTTCAGTGCTCTTGCACAGCTTGTGCCCCAACCCACCTGTGCTCCAGGTCCCGGTTGTGGGACATAGGGCTGTGCTAGTGACACTTAGTTACAAATACATGTGCAAAAACATAATCAAGGGCCAGTGAGCAAAGTTATGGAGCAAATATGGACAAAGCAAATGGCAACAACTTGATAAGGTCAGATAATTTCCACCCAGCATCAACAGATCTAGAAATTGACATACATGGTGTCGTGAATTTAGACACCCAAAAGTTCTTGGATGACCACTGGACAATGGGCTTGTCAAAGGAGTTCAGCTGCAAGGGAGGAAGAAAGATGGCTCTGGCCTGAATATGTTCATTGGTTTCAAGGTACATAAAAGGGAATAAGTGACCAGTTTTAACAGTAGAGGTGATTACGAGTGGGGTGAGTGGTGCAGCATAATCATGGACAACCTGGAAATGGAATGAGCAGGGAGGTGATGTGGTCTGCTGATGACACAGAATTATTCAGAAAGAAAAAAAAAAAACTAGGGCTGGTTGTTAAGAGCAGCAGAAGAACCTAAAAGTTATGTTGGACTGCACAAAAAAAAAAAAAAAAAGGAAATAGGGTTAA